>JAHZNJ010003256.1:0-12280 GCA_027744475.1 Lepidocyrtus cf. sotoi NNG-2020 | reverse complement strand
TGGTTGGTTGATAGGATTTTTTATAGTTTCGTCATGAGCTGTGCAAAAATATTGTGCAAATTCTCATTTACACAATGTCCTTCCATTCATTCGATGATGGTGTAGTTCCTTCCTACAATACCACCACCACTTATAAAAACCACACAGAAAAACGAATTAGAACAAAGAAAGCTAAAAACAGCAGTAGCAGAGGTGCACTTCTGTCTCAGCTTCGATTTCACAATTTGGTCGAGTTCATTTGTGCTGCCAAAACTGTCAGTCGAATTTTGGAAATATGCGAAAAATATTTTTTAAGGATTTTTTGTTTTTATGCATATGCTGAACTTTTCTGCAAAATGGGGATTTTGCTGAAAAAGTCATTAATGAGACGAAAAGTTGGCATAACGTTTTGCAGTCCAACGCTTATGCTTCTTGTAACGTAGTAGCTTACCAATTTTTCGTTGTCTTTGTCATTTGTGTTGTGATGTTCCTGTTTAGATATATGTCATGAAAAAAGTCCATTTATATCACTAACTTTCGAATGTAGATTGACTAACGAATGCTAATGATATGATGCAAGACATCTCAGTAAGTATGTTTTCCACGTATTTAATCGTCCTGTTAATTGTCAAATCTTCCACCCAACAAGAGCAATCTTCTTCGTCGTCTACTGACAAGGAGAAAGCAAATGCGAACAACAATTCTTCAAGAAAACAAGTATACGACTTGGTTGCTCCATATGTGGTTACTCCTCAATGGCTTCAGTATGATTTAATCTCATAACTCGTCATTCATGATTTCTAAATTGGGTATAATTTAGCGTAGTAAGTATATTGCGCTGTCTATATATATAAATATTTTGTCTTCTCTATCATTAAAGAAACGATCTTTATGATCTGCCTATACGCGGAGAAATGAAGGAAGCGGATATGAGGAAACATTTACGATTCCCGCATCCTGAGCAACGATATGCAATAACCGATGAGAACCAGGAATTAGTAATGCTATCGCAAAAGGGGAAGGAGTTGGTTCCAAGTTGCAAACAATTGCTCGAGATAAAAAAGAAGTCATTGAAAATATTAAACGTAATGGATTACCGACCTTCGAAAACGGTGGGGGTAATTAACAAACACCGTTATGCTGAAAAGTTAGGTCTTCGCGTAAAAACTTTCGGAGCCAGCGACAAGATCCTTCTAGCAGCTCTCTACTTACCGACTGGATGGCCTCTTATGATCCTTTTAGTTTTCATCGCTTCCGTTTTCATCGTCCCCACAATCGGTTCATTCTTAGTTCATGGAGGAGCACAAATTGCTGCTTTTTATTGCTATTTTGTGTGGGGTCCTTTAAAGCGTCTTTTGCGTATAATTTGTATCAAGAGAGCAGTTAGCAAACAGAAGTGGTTACAATATCTCGCTCCACCCTACTATTTGGAGCCACGAAGCGAATGGAAACTACCACACTTCTTACGTCACGACTATCTTGAAGACATCCCTTCTGAAATGGCTTACAAAGCTCCGATAAATAAAATTGATTATACAATGTACATCTTAACTCCGGATGATTATGACGAGCTGGATTTGGAAATGGATGAACTGGAATTCATCGATGAAATTCTCCAGTTCAAGGATGAGAATCCACACGTGGTTGCCAGACTCTTAAAGCACAGATTGGGAGTTGAGAAATTCTACAGTTATTTTGATGAAGATATTCTCTCCGACGAAGAGGATATGGATGATGACCCAACAAAAAAGGAGGATGAGGAGAATAAGGATGATAAAGACAAAGTTAGTAAGGAAGCACAGAAGAAGAAGGAAATACGAGATCTGCTGGATATAGACTTTCAGTTGTCAAATAATACGCCGGAATATCTTAAAGTTCTGGAGATGGATGAGCCATGGATGCATGACGAGTTTGATGATACATTTGAAGGCTCCACATTCCATCTTGAAGAGATTCGTAGGCGAAGAGAAATCGTGCAAGAATTAAAAGAGGAAATTAAATATCTCCACGACCTAATTACAACTCAAACCATGTACGAGCCGAACATGTCCACGTATGACTTTGATAGGAAGATACGTCTTCAAAACAAAGCTAAGAGGTTATTGGAACGTTACGTAAAATATTCTAACGTTACGAAGGAAAGGATTGCTGAAATTGAACCTTCCGACAAAATCCAGTACACGCACAATGTTGCTCTGAATAAGTATTTGCCGTTGATAAATCAAAAGAGTCACTACAATCATAGACTTAACTTCAGACACGAGAAACATAAAGACCCAGTAAGGCGAGCTATTCAGCTGGACGTTTTTGGAGGACCTTGAGAAAAAAATGATTGTTCATTATCAGCAGTCACTTTATTTATGACTCATGAATGACTCATAAAACTGTAATCAAATAATTTTTAGATCGATAAAAACAAAAACAATCTGCAATGCTGTTGTATCAATTCGCCCCATTAAGGCATTATTTCGTTTATTTGAGAATAAAAGTGCAAAACAGTTAATTTTGGAAGCTTCATTTGATATCATTTGTTACATACAAGTATTTATAGGTAAATGCACTCACTCAATTCGCATAATATATCAAAACGGATGTGGATTGCGGATGCAGCGGCGAAGCAAATCTGACATAATCACTACAAAACACTCATTCATTTCATAGGACATCCATTCCTCTCTTCTTAAAAAGACATTGCAAGAGAAAGTATAATTGTAATATGAGTAATTTTCATTTTTACCAAAATATTATGCATTCAAAGAACGGTTTCTTTTCCATTCCATCCAATTTATGCAAGTGTTAAGTGTATACACATTGGAAATTGTCATTCTCTTTTACTCCTTAATGGGGCCATCGTAATACTTATGATGGAAGATTAGCCAGTAAGGAATTGTACAGAAAAAGGTAACCGCGATATTTTTGGTTTGATTAATACTCCAAGACCTACTCAAATCGTTGACCAATTTTGGTTTTGTGGGGAAAATGTTGGAAAGATGGACGATTGTGGGAACCCTTTGACCGGTTTTATCGAATTCGTTTTAAGATTAGCGGTACATTGCAAATGCGATTCATTTACATATTTTTAGTTATTTACATCCGAAGAAATGAACTTGTGCTCAAAACGATGGATTTGCCAGCGTTATATTTCATTGCATTTGTATTAATTTTTATTGATCTCAAAATACCCCTATTGAGTCCATCATCACCAGAAAACTTTAAAGTTTCTGCCTTCAACATTGACGAAGAATATCCAATTATTATTACGAATAAGTTCAATGGAAAAGATTCTCATTTCGGGACCTCGGTTGTCCTCCTATCAAAACCTTTGACCTCAACTTCAAGAAGCAGCAACTATCAGACTGATACTATTTCGGGATGGTGAGATGAATTAGTACAATTTCATTCTCTTGTAAAAATGAAATATTTCAGAAGCGTTTTAAAAACATATGTGGGATTTGGGTCTCATTCACTCGCAGGGTTCTTATTGGAGCTCCAAAAGCTAATTCAACAAACGCCAACCATTCTCAGATCCATGAGCCAGGTCTAATATGGCGTTGTGCTTTAGGAAACGTTTTGAACTATGGAGGGAAGAAAGTATGTGAAATTGTTGAAATGGACCCCACAGGAGAATACGATCCTAAAGATCCCAACCTCCCCAGTTTAGACAGGAAGGATGGTGGATGGCTGGGTGGATCTATGAGTATTGGAAAATCCGATAATTTTGTAACATGCGCAAGTCGTTGGGTCAACCAAAAGTTTACGAATCATTACTTGGTTAATGGAATATGCTACTGGCTCCCCAAATCGAATTTGCAAGTGGAAGACACCAGCCATCCTCCAAACTGGCCTTGGCTGCCTTCTAAATTGAGTTATAGACTGAGCCCATTGTTAAATAAAAGTAAAACAACCTTCATGAAAAAAATTAACCTTGAATGAATGTTTCATTTTTATGCAATGAGCCAGTTATAAAAATTATTTGCAATGTTTCAGCGAAACAAAGATACAATCCATCCAACTACAAAGACTATTTTCCTGAAAACAAATTGTTTAAATTTGACTGGGCTGTCGGTCAATTCGGTTTTTCACTTCATAGTACACCGCAGAATGAGCTGATTGCTGGTGCTGTTGGGGTACTTGACTGGACCGGTAGTGTAGTTTACTATAAGGACACTTCTGATTATCGCTCTAACTTTCACCGCTACAATGCTCATGTAGGATACTCAACTTACTCGGAAGTTATTGTCGCTCGACCTCCCAAAAAATATTTGAGCACTGAAGATTACTTCGGTTATTCTGTAACATCTGGAAAGTTTTTTAATGAAACTTTTTATGGAAACAAAACACAATTTGCTTCTGGAGCTCCACGATCTTCTTACATGTCGGGGAAAGTTTTGGTTTTTACAATAAACGAGTTGCAAAACGAACTCTCAGAAGGGACTTTGGATGTAATTGTCGAGCCTCTTGAAGGAAAAGAAACGAGAATGGGGAATCATTATGGCTCATATTTTGGATACGCTTTACTAGCTGTTGACGTTAACAATGATGGGTTTGATGATCTTCTCGTCGGTGCGCCGTTATATGGCACATCGCTCAGGTTGAAAAGAAATGCTGTTTTGGAACAACCTTTAGATATTCAGGGTGATCAGAGCCAAGATGACGAAGATTTGACAGACAAAATGAAAAGCGGAGATGAAGGTTGCGTTTTTCTTTATTTGAGTGATGGGGTAAGTGAATACGTGTAAAATTCAGCTGCACATGAACATTTTATTCAATTTTAAAATTGAATGACATTTGGTAAAAATTTAATATTAAAACCCAATATAGAAAGATTTTGCTAGACCACCTTCTCCTGTCTGCGGTGACAAAATTCCTGGCTCGAGATTTGGAACTGCAATTTCTTCACTTCAAGACATTAATTCAGATGGGTTCAATGGTAAGAACTTTCTCCTACGAAGTTTGGATAAGCACGCGCTTCAAAACTAAGCTACAAAAATATTAATTCATTCTATAACTAAACACGTCAGATGTAGCCATTGGAGCGCCTTATGAAAACGATGGAAGGGGAGCAGTTTATATATACCATGGCAGTCAACAGTCCCTTCTATTTGTTCAAAAACTTCAGCCAGAGAAATTAGATAAAAAGATTCGGACGTTTGGATGGTCATTGTCATTGGGTGAAGATATTGATGCTAATGGATATCCAGGTATCTAATTACTAGCAATTATTAAACTTGTGAAACTGCAGCTTTTGACAAAACAGCATATTTTTACTTTCACTTTAGATCTTGCTGTTGGTGCATACGAAACAAATCAAGTTGTGATCTTTAGAACAATCCCCATTGTTCATTTCACTGCAACTTTAACTGCATCGATTCCAAAATTACTTCCGAACACGGATAGATTCAACTTAACATCCTGCATTTCATATAATGGCCATGGAAAAATGCCGGTAGCTCTTGGAATATGGGTGAAGCTGACGATTGAGGTGGAGGCGGAAGGGAAGCGACTGATATCCCTCGTTCCTGATGAGGGTCTGCGTACTCCTAAGAACCTTGGCTCGAATAATATTACGTTGGTTTCAGCACAAAAATCTGGATCGATAATGATTTCAAAACGGAGACTCTTGCTGTTTCGGCACGATTCAGTAACTTGTTACAACTTTACAGCATTTCGAATTGGGGTAATATGAGATAAAAAATATTTTTCTTTTTATTAATGATTCTCAATTGAAAATTAAATTTACATAAAGATTTAATGTGAAAGACAATAGATGGTCTTACAAAAACAGTTCCCATCAGGAAAGAGTATTGGATTGACAGTTCGAACAAGGAGAAAAGTCTTCCGAGACCAGTACATTACGTAATGCAAAGATTGACCGCTAACAGCCCCGACGCACTATCCGTTGACTTAACTTCATCTAAATCAGGTTCAAATTCATTCAATTGATACCATCATAAATTCATCACATAATATGTAAATTAAGTAAAATTGGCCAATCTTTTATAGAGTTTGCCGATTTTGCAAAAAACCAACGTCCTTTGCCAGCTGGAAATAAAATTGAGAAGAAAAAATTTATTTTCCCCGTTGGAAGCCCCTGTGAAGCAGATGGAGATCCAGAATGCCTCGCAAATTTAACTATGAATGCGTTTTTGGTTGATTACAAATCACAAACGATTTATAAGTAAGAAAATAACCACATTAATTATTAGTTTTTTCGCATTCAAATAAAATAAATCCGAATTTTTGTTTTAAAAACTGCAGCAGCCAAAACCCTTTTGTATTGGGATCAGTCAACGTTGTAACGTTAACAGTAGAGCTTATCAATCATCGTGAAGTAGCAAATCTTCCCGTATTTCTTCTCATTCGCTGGTCTCAACCATTAGCCATACGCGTACGACGTTCCAACTGTGACGAGATAAACGAGAAAGGTGCTCTCTGTTCTGCACAGAAACCAATCAAAGAGCTCCACAGAGAAACATTTGCAATAGAATTAGACATGACGAAAGTATTTGGAGACAGCAAAGATCGGCAATTTCAAATTCACCTCGAAGGAAACACAAGTTCCAGTTTAGTACAAGAATGCAGACGAAGTTTAAGTATACCATTAAAAACTCAATTGCAGCCCCAAAGTTATGATTTTGTTGGTTCAACAGTTGAGTACGCTCTTATAAATAAATCGATTGAGACTTTCAAACTTTCTCAAGCCTTCGAAATTGGATTAGAAGGGCCATCAAGCGCGTCGAGCTTGAATGCTCTCTTTGAAGTTCCTCATCAGGTATTCGTAAAAGGAAAGTGGCATAAGCTGATGACAATACGAAGGCCGGTTGTGGCATACGATGGAGATTGGGTATGTAAGCCTGTCAACGGAACGTTCTTTAATGAGACAGAAAGAGCAACAGTGGAAGGAGCAATGAAAACGGATAATTTGGAAGTCACAATTTCCACTCCTACGAAAGAATTCGACATAGAAAGCAAGCGTAACCAGGATTATGTTAATGACTTTCCACATGAAGTAGATAATGATGAAGAAAACGGCGATGGAAATGAAGACGATGTTGCAGCGATTCTCTTGGGAAAAATACGAAGAACAAAGCGATCCATAACTGACGATGAAATTGAAGCTCGAACGTTCTCTTCTCTACCTGAAACTTTAACGATAAGCTGCGAATATGCTCAAAATAAGAACGTTTTACGTTGTCTGAAAGTTTCCTGTACGTTTTCTCACTTCACCCCGAAGAAGAAAGCTGTTGTGGAATTTAAGCTGAGAATGTATACCGAGACAGTGTCGAGGATGTTGCACCGTGAATATTTTGAAGAGGATTTTGCAACACTGTTAATTTCCAGTGTAGGCTCCACTCAAGCTTTAGATTTAAACGGGAGAGTATATGGCAAAGAAGGAAACTTGAAGTTTACAAGTGTTCTTGGTATTCCTCCGCCAAAAGAAATACCTGCGTGGATTTACATTGTTTCAGTAGCTGTGGGACTGCTTTCACTTACTTTGGTCATCGTTATTCTAAAAAAGGTAATGTGCTTGCTCCATTGTATTTTCCAGCGCCGATCTAAAATTTTAAATTAAACAGTTGGTAAAATTGTGTTAATTCATTAGTGTGCACTAAACTCAACTTCAGACTTAGAAAATAATTTTAAATTTTTTATTGGCGTTGAAGCCACGTTCTTTATCAGTGCAAAACCTATTTATCTGCAATTTTTACTCTGAAGATTTTGAAGTAAATTAGTTTTAGTAATTAAAAATTTATTTGTCAACTAGTGCGGATTCTTCCGTCGTTCGAAGCGAGACGAACTTTTGCGCCAAAGAGCTTTGGAAATTGGGAAAAGAAGCAGATATGATCTTCCAGGTACGTCTAGTACTGCACGCATTCGAACGTCCACTTCTTCGCGACATCATCGTAGTGGATCATCCAAAGATTATCCCAGCAGTAGCAGTGGTAACTCAAAGCTAAAACGGAAGATTATCTGTCGTGCCATGAAAAATCAAGAAGTCAGTCCCGATACCTCTCCGCCCACTATCCACAGAAATTCTCCTAATATGCTAATTGCTGGTTCAAGTTCGTTGCATCAGCAGATCGGGTCCCCGACTATGGCTGTAAAGCAAAGGGAAATTCCTGGAGCAGTGGATCTAAACGAACTCAGAAGACTCTATGCATGGGCGGATGAAAATGAATTTTAGCAACAGATACTGATAAATTTCAAATCAAACAATCCAAAGGATTTTGTATCGTGATAAATATTTATAAGTATTATTTATTTAGTTTAACTATTACAAGTTGTTTTAGAGCTTTTATTAAAATACGTACGAGTAAAATCTGAATTATAAATTATATACATGTGTATATATATTAATCGTTCAGACAGTTCATCATTATTGCGTCTCTTCCAATCCTTCATCGTAGCTATTATCAATCACTGACATATCTAAAGCCCCTAATTGGTCCATGGCCATAGTTTGTCGCTTGAGCACTTTCAATTGTTCTTTTGTTTTTCTTCGAAAAAATCCACACTGAAATCACCAATAATTAATTCATAAAAAAATTGTAAAATAAAATTTTGCTTTCACAAATCAAATCCGTTAGATTTAAAACCTTTAAACAGTTTCATTACGTTACCTTATACAAGCAAAATGCGACAAGAATAACAAGAATGGTCCCTACTCCACCAGCCAGTAAGTAATAGTATGCTGGAACTGGTTTGCGCCGAGCGAACGTACGTTGAGTACTTCGTATCTTTTCCGTTTGGTTTCCTGGGAAGGTTGCTAATAAAACAGATTCTACACGAATTCCAGTTGTTTCTTCGGTTAAGAGTTCCTCTAAAAAAATAGTATTTTCTTGTGAAAAATCCGTTTTGCTTGCAAGTCAGTTGATCCCTAGGTAAAAGGTATTCATTCCAATTGATTTGATAGAAAAAACTTACCCAAAGCATTCTGCAAAACATACATGCGCAGTTGAATTACTCTAGTCTCTTTAGCAAGCAGATCTGTATAACAAGTTAGTAAGTGGCAAGAAGCAGAAGATGCTCCCGAAAATAAAGCTTTGCATCCGGATAACACTATCATATTGTCGTCTGACATTTGGAGTGTAATGTTCTCCGGACTAATTCCAGAATGAGGAGTTGACCTCTTCGTCCTTAAAGAGGAAGGGGATCGAGATCGAGAGTGGCTTTCACCGTTACCATTATCAGTACCGAAAGAGGTATCAGCAATTCCTTGTCCTGGCCTAATTCTGGATTGCTGGGGAGGGATGTAGAAGTCAAAATTCTCCGCAACACATCGAAGAGCCTATAAAATTCGCGGAATTATTTTCATTAATGCAGACACTAATTAAAAAATTACTCGTAAGCAAAAAAAACTTCAGTAAAATAATTACGCTGGTGGAAGGATTAGCGATTTCTAGAATTTGAGTAATGTTCCCACTTATATCAACATAGGCAGGAATCCATATTTCAACTTTCACTTTTTCTGCAGATGTTGGTGCAAATCCAGTGTTCTTTAGCTGCAACCGATTAAAATTAAAAATACCATATTGTGTTCACTTATAAAAACGTGCATAACTGAAATGATCAGCAATATTTAAAAAAAATATTTTACACTGAAGATTTGCGTTAAGTCCACTCCACTCTTTTTCGGATCAATTTGTATCTGCCCTGGTGGGGGCTCATCGTCTACTTCAACTTCGAGCTTTGCGTATAGTGAATCAGATTTCGTAACTTGAGTTTTCTCATCAGGCTGACTTGCAGGAAACGCTTCAGTTATCATCGTAATATAACCTTCAAGTTTATCCTTGACTTTAATTGCTTTGGTGCTATCTATGTCTATCCTTAATTTATACTCATACTAGAAAATAAAAAGACGTTAGATAGATATTAATTGTTTTTTAAATGCAATTTAAATAAAAAAGTCTACCGGTTGCCCATTTTGAAGGGATTTAGAGCACAACAGCCTTGTCGTGGGTGATTTTTCATTAACGCGAGAATTTCGGGAGGTGCAACTGCCATATCTTCTATGCTCCCATTCAAATCGAATTGAATTTGCGTTTACTTCAAAATCATCACTTATCAGAAATGAGACTTTCACTGTGGGTCGAGTTGCAGTTTCCCCTTTGTTTGTCAATTTCAGCGTGACGTACACGGACTTAATTTGGCCAACAAAATTCTTGATTGATGAAGGGAATTCTTGTCTCTGGCGATTTATATCCTCAATTTCTATCCGCTGCTCTATCACTAATTCGGGGTTGCACTGTGGATTGCCATCCTGGTTACAATCATCTTTAGCGATATTAAGCCATGCATTTTCAGATGAGGTGTGTGGGATTGGTGCTGGAATGTATGGATCAAATGTGTGATGGGCATTCTCAAAAGAACTATCCTGTGTGAAAGATTGGCCCCTATTGTTTGGTTGAGGGGTTATTTGCAACGTTGCGTGTCGGACTGATTTAATGCTTGCAGTAGGGGTAACTGTATTATTGTACCATAGTGTGGCATAAAAAGAGACTTGGTCTGCATTGTCCACGTTTTCGGTAGCTTCCTGTCAATTTGTAATGCACAGAATTATTAATACGTTAAAACTATAATCAAATATAAATTCCAATACACAAAGAGAGATTTTTGGGGCATTCTAAGACAACTAAAAAATAAAACCTACCACAACCGTTACAACTTTATCTACACATGAATCGCTAGTAGCTGACAGGGAATGTCTTGTTTCTGTTCCGTCAAATTCAAAACGCTTATTTTTCGAATCACCAACAAGTTTTAGCCATGTTTCTACGAGCAAAAAATGATTAGTTTAGCAGCAAATTCTGTCGATACAAAAATACATTTAAATGATTTCGATTTTACTCACCAAGTCTGGCATCTTTTGGTAAAACAGCAGAAAACGTTTCCGGAAAAGTAAAATATACGCAAATTCGTACTCGAAACTTGTCTTGAGTAGGCAGAAGTAAGTATATTTGTTCCCTGTCCCCATTTGAATTTGCTGTATGAAAGGTAACTTTAAATGATGGCTTCGCAACTGGCCTTGTCCTTAAAATTACAACATGTTGAGATTCCCAAGCACCAATCGCCAAATCCGGAGTGGTGTTCCCATCAGAATCTAAATTACTGCTTGAGCTTAAAAGCTGAGTTCCAAAACCATTTAAGCCAGGAATTTCGAGATCTTTACCGCGAATGACTTTCGCAGGTTTGTCTGATAAGGGATAACCTCCGTTGAAAATGAAAACAGTACCTATTCCATCGTCGTCGTAGGGAGCTGCGACAGCAAAGTCTTCGCTCTTATCGAAATTCAAATCTCCCAAATTGACAATTGCAGATCCAAACCGGGCACCTTTTAGAATTTAATTAAATGAAACATTACAAGTGTTTTCTACTCCAAAATAATCGATAATACAATAAAAGGATCGACAAATGTCAAAACAAACCTCTTGTTACTCGTATAAAACCAACTTGAAGGTTAGCGCATAGCTACAATTTAAAAAATTCAACCGGTTTTTAAAAATCAAATGCCAGTAGTGAGGCTATAAAAGATGGGTTTAGTTTTGATGAATTATTGCATAATATGCTTCAACTTACTCGTCTTATAGGTTGAGCAGTTAGACGGGAGTTTACGGAATATATTATAACACAGCCAGTGGAAGCCGTTTTGGAGTCAGACGTGTATAACGGAGCACCCACTAACAACTCATCATTATCGTTATGCAGACCATTTAAGTCAGCAGTGGCTAAAGCGTAGCCAAAATAGCTTCCGAATTGCTCTCCTTTAATTCTACTCAATGGTCTAGGATCCCGAGGTTGTGAAATAACGACCATTCCAAGGAGGTCATCTGCGCGAGGGGCACTCACAGCCACGTAATATGAATATGACCCACTACCATGCGCACGGCCAGAGGTTAAGGTGTACCCAAACAAAGAATTCTCTTCGATTTCGTTGATTTCTCGATTTGAATTGATGATGTTAAACTGATTGGCCTCTTCTGTGTAATCCAGATAACTTCCGGCCCACTGACGGACGTTTGGGGCTCCAATAATAAATTCTTCCGACAGTGTAACATGAGATGACATTCCAAATTGTGCGTATAAATACAAGTACTGACTTACTTCTTCACCTTTAAAGGTTGAAGCTATGTAATAAAATTTTGCTAAAAAAGAAAAGTTTTTATTAATGAACGAGAATAATTATTTTTGAAAAAAAAATTAATTAGATAATATGCTGGACAATTCTAAAACATTACATTTGTCATACAACGGATGAACCAATTCCACTTCTGGTGAGTTACGTGCATTACGAATCATATAA
>JAHZNJ010003255.1:0-11447 GCA_027744475.1 Lepidocyrtus cf. sotoi NNG-2020 | reverse complement strand
AGCGGTACTTCCGGTCTACCGTTGCAATTCAGGGCCTGGGTGGTGTTGCGGGCGTTGGGAAAGGAGTTGCGATGATAAGGAATCCCTCCCGAAGGCGCTGCGGCTCAAACTCGACTGCTCCACAAGAATTGGGATGTCACCTCAAATAGCTTCTCAAGGGCAAAGCGATATTGGCTGCTCCGAAAGGTGATCTCGAACATGAGGGGCACCAAAAGCTTTTCTGGACAAGTCCTAAGGGCTCCGGAAATGTCCAGAGGGGTGATGCTTTAATTTCTCGAACATTTTTATAATTAATTTCTTTCATGATAAAAGAATTTTTGTATTGCTCCTGGAGGTACGTGTTTTCATTCTTGAATTTTATTGTTGCCTTCGTTTTCGGGCATGAGACTTGGTTCTACTTCTACAGACAAGATGTCTTCGGTTTCATTCCGGTTATTATCACCTTTGACATGCAGCAGGCTCTGTCGTCTTCAATTTCGAAACCATCACTACATTGGCATATTCCTGTATTTGGCATCCCAACATTTCAAAATTTCATGCAGCTTGCTCCATTCACACAAAAGCCATTATTCTTCTCCCCCAAAACCAAGCCCCTGCACCCTTTCCCATCGTCAGTTTGATAACCTTCGCATTTGCATAAGGCTTTTACACAATGGAGCCCTGATTCTGAAATTCTGAATCACAGGAAATCCGTTGCTCATTATTAACGAAATAACAAGGCTGGCGATATGAAGCTTCACATTTCCTGTCCACTGGAAAGGTTTATGCGTGTGAAATTGCATTTTTTCGTACGACAAGGGCCCAGATAAATCCAGATATTTCTGGTAGTAATTAAAGCTGCTTTGTAACATATTATCTTTGTACCGAATTCACTAGACAACAAAATCTCTTCCGCTAGATTTTTTTTAACCCTAGCAATGAAACTATGAAGCAGTCTTCATCTTTCCGTAGTATTAGGATATTGTGCGACATGAAATGCTGAAATAATAACGATGTAGGTTTTTTTTGTAATTTTGAAGTATTGAAAAGAAGATATTGTCAAGCTATGGCCAGGAGAGGCTTATATGAATACTTATATATCTCTGTCTTATTTAATTTTTTCAGAAAGAGATTCATTTTTGACACAGAGTCATATTTTTGTGGCTGTAGTGGCAAGGAAAAATATTATTCTGTTTAACTTTTGGTTGTGTGATGAGAAATAAATAAATAATTTATTTTTAAAGTAAAGAAAATTGCTATCTCATCCATAAAAAAATAATAAGTGATCAAAAATGATTTAGTCAATTCCAAGCTAACGAAACACAAATACAAACGAAAAGTAAATGGAATATGAAATACATTCTCTGCTGAATTGAATGAAAATTCTCAAGTTAATTTAAATAACATGATTGGAAATGAAAACAACTACTAAAGCGTCATTACATTACATAAAAATATTTTATCATATTTACAATTGAACAAGAATACGTGATCGAGAAGTTGTTGAAGTTAACTGTGAAATCGCCTTTCATGATGCACTTTTTCTCTCCTCTGCCTTTGCTCTCCGATTTTGGCTGCCCTTTTTACTTCTCGATCGTCAGATATCCCGTCTGCTTGAATAGGAGCACTTCCAATTTCCTGGTTGTCATTAGGGAAGTCTAGAGCTTCCGGAGGAATCCCAGTCTCAAAGGTAGAAGATAATGATGTGGATGGGATGCTGCCATTAGAATAGACGGGAGTGGACTCGGTGATGGGTGGACATTCTGGAAGTGAAATTTCCTCTCGTCCCTCTCCTGTTCTGATATTTATAAGTGGAAAGGCATCTGGAAGACTAATATCTCTCCTCCACAGAAAATTCCAAGTTCGACGACCAAATCCTGGGCCCCTCCAATCAACTTGGATGGCAACATTAATCGTAATAGTGATTACAGCTATTCCAAATACCACTGAAAATAAAAAGAAGGTAGAAGTGGTGATTATTTTGCAGTAAACTGCAAGTTACGCTAATTTGAAGAAAAACAAAGTTGGTTAGAGAGAAAGTTTTATTGTTTTTTGCGTACTGTAAAGAACCAAAAGGAAAAAGGAAGAAATTTTCAATTTTATGCTTACCTGAGATGATCATTATTATTATCACTCCAATGGAAACTGTAACCTTCCGGTTATCAAGTGGCTTCTGAGTGGGAGAGGAAGGAGGGACAGACAAGGTGCTTGCGCAATCTTCATATTGACCTGGGTTCACAATCTCTACGACTGCGCTGCTGCTGAGTTTTAGAGTTGAAGGGAAGCACAGAGGGTCACCATCCGCGAAAACTATGTAAACACAACCCGTATTCACGCAAGTTAAGCAAGAAAAGTCTGGGTTGCAACGAATCTGAAAAGATTTATAATCAATTAAAAAATTACACTATTCCTCATTTTATTTGTTATATTTTTTACAGTAAGTTTAGAAAAGTTATAGAAAATTAAGGATTTACTTAGATAAAGAATAAACTTACGATTGAAATTGCATTTTGTATTTTGAACATCACCAACAACAAGATTGCTACTTGGCTTACTCCTCTCATTTTTATTATTTTTCTATTATAATAAAAGACTAAAAAAATTGAAAGTAAAAATCAGAAAAAATGAAACTACAAGAAAAATTGTTGAGTTTTGCAAATTGCAAAAATGTTAATGTTTAAATATAAAGTTTTAGGTATTTTCAAATATTAATTATATAAAATATCGTGGCAATCTCCAATTTTTTTATATTGAGCAACGGCATGCCATGATTGCTTTAAACTGGTCTTTGCTTTTGTAAGACATTTACTTTCTTTGTATGTCTTATTGCTTGTAGATTGAAGATAGTGAGGGAGCAAAATCAAACCTTGGAGCTCGAACCGATGAAAAAGGGTTGAATCCTGTGGAGTTTTCTTGGATTCTCAAGAAATGCATACATTTTTTTATTCTTTGTTGCTCTGTTGACTTTTTTCCATAGAAATAGCCAATGATTTTCTATGAATTGAATGAATTGCGTGGTAAATACACAGCGCAGCAGCAGTAATAATAATATGAACGGAGCATTTTTTCAATAAAAAGTAAAGTATTGCTTATATGATTTTTCTAAAGTTCTGGTAAGACAATTACTATACAGTGAAGTACATGTTATTAGCAAATCAATTGGAAACAGTTCATGACCAACTAAAAGAGGAATAGTAACGTAATTTTTAATTTCTATTATAAATACGCATAAATAAATCAAATAATGGTTTTGTGTCCTGTTAGTGCGTTACCCTCCGTGCTTAAGAATATTATGTTTGTGTAAAATAAAGGTGAACTAAATTAAACTGTTTGTGTAAAAATTTATTTCAACCAACAAATTATTTGTAATTATGTCCGCTACATTTGTTAATTTGTTTTAAAGATAGAGTCAAAGTCACTTTATGCCAGTCAGCAAGAGTTTTGCGACTTTTCAGCTACATAGCGAATCACCCTAATTTCTTAATTATTTCGGAATAATTATGTCCTGTATTAGTGTAACTATGCACAATTAAGCATAGTCATCATTTAAAAGTACCATTATTATTGTAAAACGGTTGTATATAGACATGAAAGATACTCCAAAACTGCAATTAACCCTTGACCCCATGTTAAAATAAATTACTTTAACCCGCATTATGACGATGGTACCATAAAAATGCAGACAAAAAAATAACGGACAATTGTTCCTATTACCTTTATCCTTTAATTGCCATGAAAAAATCTACTGCATTTTTATGGTACCAAGATTTAATTGACCATTAACCTAACTAGCAATTAAAATTTAATTCCGATTTTTGATAAATCTTTAGGTGTATATACAATCCTTAAACGAAATTAAGGACACTTTTAAATGACAACTTGGCTTAGCTATGCCTAATTTACTTAATAATTAGCTAATTGTCGTGAGAGCAATTAACTTTCACTCGCTTGCCATTTGCTTATACATTGGGCGATTTGAGAGAAAAAATACAGAGGACTTGTGCCCTTCATACGCTACCGGAAGGAACGTTGCTTTTTGCATAAATCAAAAATTGAAAAACCTCGGTGGCTGACATAACGCTACTTGAGTCGATATTGAAACGATACAAAACATAAATAGCGGTGGTAATCATGAGTATCCCGCAGAGCCATCAGCCAATTAACGTTATCGTCCCTAGAAAGTTTTCCTGTAAAGTAGTTTCCGTTATTTGAAGATTGACTTGAGCCAAATTAATTCCCCCCCTTCGAAATCTTCATTCCACCTAGATTGATATGCAAGTAAGTCTATTTTAGAATGCGGTCACGCAATGGAGAAATAGAAAGAACTTTACCCGGAACTCCAACGCGGTAACGAAGTTAAATAAATAAATAAATGGCAAAACAGTAGACTTTTCTGATCCCGGAAGCTATGCCAGGCATAAGATTTGCGGAAAAGTATCTGCAAAACATTTAAAGAAGAAGACGGTGGTTGCTCTATTTGCGGGGAGAGATTCATGCAGAAGCTATACCTCAACGAGCATAATAAACATGTCAATTTGAACGTTCAAAAATACGCTTGTGATATTTGCAATCACACATTTTATAACGGTTTTTAGTCTATGGAAACTATGCATCAATGTATATATTATAATTCCGTCAAGTCACATCCGTTTTAATTAATCAATTAAACTCTAATTCTTCTTTAGAAGGGGGAAAAAATTATCTTTTCCTAACTCATGCATAGAATTTTTGCATTACTATTGTCGGGTCTTTTGCATTGCTCTTTGATTGAAGAAGACAAGGCTGGGTTTGCTACACATCCGCTATAAAAATCCTGTTTCAAGGTCATGAATGAATGCAGAAAAATGCGAAAAATCCATCAGTGGCTGTTTGGCTTGGTTACGCATCTGTTCTGAGATAGTTTTTGCAAGGTTTATTAATCACAGTTAACTAATTAGGGTATAATTTTGTTAGTATAATCATTAATTGCTGAAAAACACGAAGCTAGATCATTATGAAATGTTAGTTTTCAAAACTTCAGCTTTGAAACATTCTTGAATTTTGTAACAATATATTTATTATGAAACCAGTTCAAGAAAACAGGTATTTTAAGTTTCCCGTGAACATTTCCTCCATTGTGTTTCTTTGTGAAAATGTTAACGCTCAAAACAGGAAGTGTTCTTTGGACAATATCTTCCGTTATTTGAAGATTGATTTAAGCCAAATCAAGTCTCTCACTGCAAAATCTACGTCTTCATTCATTAGATAAGACTGATGTCCATGTTAGTTTGTGTTCAGGATGTTGGAAGAAAATGAAAAGCTTTTTGGAACATTACAAAGCTATGGAACTTGCTAGGGTTATTGGAAACGATTGGGATGAAGATGCCCAATTTAAAGGATTATTCCAACCGGATGGGGATTTATTAAAGGAAAATCTTGGAAATGGAGGAGATTCAAGATGCATTTCGAAATTGTTGAGGAGTTGAGGGGGAGGTTATGAAGGAATGTAAGATTTTTATTACTCGTTTGAATTTGAAAGTTTGGCTGTTATCCACAAACAAAAGCAAACTTGTACAAAAATTAAATCTTTTTCTCGATTAAAGCAAAGACAAAACGCAGATCTTGAATCCAAACGTGACCGACACCGTGGAGTTTATCAACAGCCGCTGTTGTTCTACTATGTTGGATCTTATCAATGCCAATGACGACAACAAACTTGAAGAATTGGAAGAGCCCAATAGTAGTTTACCCGGTGATGATAAAAAGGAGGACGAGCAACGAATTGTTAAGGAAGCAAGATACCGAAGACTTTTTGGGAGGTTTGCTTGCTCCGCTCGTAACATGTTATTTAGTCAATCCGGAAATGTTAAGCTACATTACGAATCAATTCATCTACAAAAATCTCACAAATGTTACCCTTATGGTGGAAATTCCTCCCAAATTAGTAATTTACAAAAACACAATAAGATTGTAGCGGTGCTGCTGCTGCTTCTGTTGATAGCGGCGATGGTAGTGAAAAGTGAAAGAAACTTCCGGTCTAAGGATAAGAATAAAAGGAAAGAGGCAGAATGAGTGTTACGTGGAAGACTTAACAACCGGAACTTACTTACTTACTTGCACCGGCTACAGCAAAAGGCTTCAATCAAGTAGTCAAGCTCTAGTCCATTATGAAGCCATCCACTTGCAGAAACGCTGGAAATGTAATATTTGCAACGAAATAGACTTTTCTCAACAGAATAATCTTTTGAGTCATCAGAAAAAATGTAGAAATTGACGAAGCAAATCGGTTCCGAATAAAGAAACGGATCAGGAAGAAGAGAACCATCAGCAGAATGACATCTTATCGACAGATTCCTCTTCTCTTTTACGTCCTCGTCAGGAAAAAAGTTTCGAAACAGCACGAAGGCACAAACTTTTTTTGATTGGTTTCCATTTTTATTATTTTTAGTTTTGGTAAAGCATTTGAAACTCAAACTATATGTGAAACAAAAGATTGCATTACTTACTGGCTCAATAAATAAACGCTTTGTATGAATTCGCTTTAAAAATAAAAGATAAAATTCGTTGCTAAATCTTTTACCTACTTCTGTTTCATAATTTCACTTTTCATTTACTTTGTTCTGTTAGTTGGGATTTGATTTATTAATTTAAAATTCTCGCTCAGGTCCGTGAGCCATGGATATTTATACTATTAAAAACATTTTTTCGGATTATAAAGTATTAATTCAACTATTATTTATGATCGTTTTGTGATAATATGTTGCTGTAGGATTATTATTCATTAGAATTTGAATTGTTACGCTTGGTTTGACAAATCCTGTAACGGTATGCCAATCAGTCTTCAAATACACAATTTGAAAAAGAGGGAGCGCACAATCAATAAATGGCGAGGGCCTACGCAGGTTCTGAATGATGGCGCGATGACGGTGTAGCCATTGTCATAGTCTTCTTTTATTTTAAATGTATCTTCCTTCGGAGCAAATCAGTGCTTTCCACCGCTTCCACAACCAGTCCTGCCATCTTCAACCCATCCCTCATTCTTTTCGCCAACGTAACCCATTTCTCGCCAATATCTCATTGTTTGTTGACATTGTGATTATAATGGAAAGTTTCCTCCAATTCCAGCTGCTGATTATTTTGATAGACATTAGTATTTTTATGGTAGTTATGGCGGTGTCTACTCTGAAACCTCTGTTTTTCTCTATTATCTTCCTCCATATTATCAACTCCTTTAAATCCCTCTGAACTTTCGTTGTTGTTGTTGTTATTCATATCATCGTAAGGATTTTCACCTCCTTTGGAAGAAGAGGAAGAAGATAGAGGGCCCTCTTCAATATTATGCTGCTTCTTTTTACTTATGGATTCTCCCCAATGCCTGAATATCCGCTTATCCCCATCTTGCCAGAAGAGTAGGGAAATCCTCGCCACACAACGGAATTTTGCTGTTCTTTTCCTCCCAAAATGGTGTCCCTCCAGGGCCAACTGCAGTCGTAAAGTTGGGATCATCAAATAAGAATTATGCTGTTTTTGTTGTTGATGCTGATGAGATGAGGACGGTGGAGAGAAAAGGACCGTTGTTGATGGACCGGTTGGAGCAGGGTGAAGTGAGATGGACCATGGAATCTCGATCTTCATTCAGTATTCAAATGGGACTTGCCTGCAAATATAATATTTATTTTTCTTCTACCTTCTTGTTTTTTACCAAAAAAGGAAAATGTAATTTTTGTTTTTAGTTTATTGTAAAGTTGGGATGGGAATGGGAAGTGAAAGGAGTTAACAAGAACCTTCATTATACGTGAACATAAACAAAACAGAGTAGGGAGATCTCTCTGAAGTCGTTTCACCAAATTTTATATAACTTTATTCCATGGTCTATTCTTATTCATAAAAGAAGAAAAAAGCTCATCCAGAATTCAACTACAGAGCGAAGTAGAAAGAAGATGGGTTCTTTTATGTTTTTGGCTTTGATCAAGCAAGAGCCATGTGAATTTTTTCTACAGACAATTTTGCTTGCAAATTCAACGATCGAAGGTGTTGGAGAAACCAAAAAAAGAAGAAAAATATAGATGTGGAAAGATGGAAATAGAAGAGAAACATTTTTATTTGATATTCACTCTTCTTCACCTTCTATTTTATTCCAATTAATCTGCAATTCTAATGTGGGAGAAATAAGAAAAATGAAAACGGACGTGACGAACAGAAACGGATACTATTATGGAGCTCCAGTGCCACGTTACTTATTTTTTTACGTGCGGAAGACCACTTTTTCAAATTTTTTACGAAAACAGGAAAACCGCAAACGGGAAAATGAGTAAGAAAAATAAAATTAGTGTAGGTAAACTAAATATTCATTGAAAATTAAAATGTTGTGGAGTGTCAAAAAAATTTGTTGCTCGTTTTCTTTTTCTGAAACTCATTTCATTTGTTTTGAGGTTTAGTTTCCGTTTAGTGTCACATTTTGTTTATAATTTATTTGTTTGTAGTTTGCAAAAGCTCAAGGAGAAATGAAAATAAATTATTTTTCGAAACAAATAAGAAAAGAATGTAAGAAAACCAAGACTTACCGAACTGTCATTATGTACTCGTAAGTGCAATTGAGCAAGAGGGAAGGATTTATCCGAAGTACAGCTCACATCCAGGACATCTCTCGCCTCGCATTCTTCTCTGACTTTGACTCCAGTGTAGGGAATTTAAAAAGCTCACCTTTCATTGTTCTGCTTAGTTAAATTGTCGAATAAAATAGTAGTTTCCTGAAGAATAAGGTTAGCAAATTGGAAGTTTAAAACATTAGCAAGCGTTTTGGTTTCTCCAATCGAAAAATACTTTCCAACTGTTTCCAATACTGCCATCACACGGTGAAAGTTCAGTTTCACTAGAATCCCAGGTGCACCAAAGTCAATTTCACTGGCTTCGAAAATGATTCCAAAAAATTGAGCCCAGTTAAAGTTCATGTTATAGGAGTGAATCTGAATGTAAGAATCCGTTTTTAGTTTAAGTTCTGCTAATGATAGAATTTCAGGATCTGAGGAAAGATATTTGTTTGCTGCTTCGTTTATGGTCTCAATGAACTCTGCCATTTTATTGTAAGCTGTGGTAACATCTTTAGGATTCCACTGATGATCGTAGCCTGAAATCATTTGGATTTTGTGGATGTAGTCCGTAAACTCATCATCACTCCATTCCCATTTTAAACCGGCCGTGATCTCCTGACCAATAAAACAATATTGAAGTCAACACCAACATATTGGTTACACAGTTAATAGTTAATTATTGCAAAAATTCTAAACGTATCTCACCAAAACCGCAGAAGATTCTTCTGAAATTTTAATTTGAAGGAAGGGTACGGTAGAATTGGAAAAATCTGAGCCTTCAATTTAGTTAAGACCTGCAAGCCAATTGAAATTCGGTCCAGGCTCTTTACCAGTCACCACTGGCCATCCTCCATATCTCTCTTCCACAAAATGGAGAACGTCTTTGACATCTTTCTCGTCATTTAGCTCTGATTTTAATTTTATTGATTAATAAATTATAGCTGATTAGTTGCATGCAAAAATATACTTTGACAATGACAATTGATGGTCAAATTGTTAAGAAATGTTAAGCTATAACTAATACCTTTGTTCCTGCATTGGTAGAAATAAACTTGAGCTTCCCGAAGAAGGGAAGCTCAAGGAAGGTTTTTAGTTTTGAGGAACGAGATAATACAACTTCTTTTAAAAACTCTGTTGAAAACAGAAAAAAGTTTCATTGTTCGCAAGCTCCAACAGTGTATATAGGAAGTTCTAAGTTAAGTAATAACTTGCCTAATAACTGAGAATTAACTTCCATCCAAGCAAAATTGAAATCATTCAAATGTATTTCGTTGCGATCTCTTTTACTACAAGCAAACTCTAACCAATCGGTGCATGGATCTGCTGTGAGATTCAAGCAGAAGAATATTTCATGCGCTAGAAAAAATAAAAATCGCAACTTCAAAACTTAACAAAGCTAATAATTTTTTTATTTGTATTTGACTGTTCCTTGGAAAAGTTGTTTTTTACCAGATTTCAAACACCCTCGGGTATAACAAATCTTCTCGTCATATCTCAGAAAATTGTTCAGTTCTTCGGGTGGTAAACCAGCTTCCGTTGCTGCACTGTGGAGTTTCGCTACGCCTATGAAATCGTTTCCAGCTTGGATTAAGTAAATGATTGTACAAAGTGCTAGAACTAAAAATAATTGAAAACAATAAAAAATACTTTCTGTATAAAATAGACCTCAGCTTTCAGTTTCGCAAACATAACATTTTATTTATAACTTACTCGCAGAAACTAACTTCCGAAAAATATACAAAATCAAATAAAAATCAGAATTATCTTATGGACAATTTTAATTCTCTTAACAAATAATATTTTTACAAAACCAAAGCTTATAAATTTTGTGTCAAATAATACAAAATTTGTATTAGATTGCTTTCTACTTTCAAAGATGACTTCTTTTGAAGATCGAAACACTTTTGGCAACAATGGCAATCCTCCTCGACTTTCACTGCGATGAAATTTTCGTTGGAATTAGTAGGGGAATTTTTCCTGTTTAATAAACTATTTGATGAAATATTTCCCAGTTTAATTGGTTCTCAAACAATTAAATACAATTTAAGATAAATTTAAAGATTGTTTATTTTCATGTAACACGATAATAAAAACTCCCGCTCCAGTTTGACACTGAATTGTACCAGAAATAACGGGATGGTTTATTTCCGGTTTTCATTGCACTTTGCTTGTGAAAAATTTAGCAAGTTCTACAAAATGGCATGATGACGCATATTATTCATGCTCGTTTTTATCATTTCTTAAGCAAGCAAAGGAATGGATGAAAGAAAGAGATCTGAATTGAAGCAGCGGGAAGTAAACATAGTCCCACCATACCACCACAAAGGAAGTATTAGTTGAATGCAAAAAATGCAATGACTTATCTTAAAGCATGAACTGATTAGGTATATGATAATGATCAAAGATATACATCAAACAAAATACAATACAGCCATGTACACTTGCTGCTGTCACATAATTTCCTATGGAAGCATGAAGAATGGAGAAAAGAGTCACAATTAGTATTCCTATGTAACTACACTGGAATATTTTTGTAAAAAGTCAACTCGTATGTAAAGAAATAGATATAAACATTGCAGTGGCGCGTCAGGACAAAATTATATTATATTACTGTGATAATATTTTGCTACTGCACTTCTTTCTCGATACAGACGATTCACAAATGGGCATAATAGTTACTGCTGGGGCGAAATGAGATCCTGTCTTTGTTCCATTAGTTTTCTTATGCTGTGCAAAAATTATTACATGAAATCATTTGCACCAATCTTTCGGTTTTTGCTTAAGTATTGTTAGCAATTTATTGAATTATTTTAATTAACTTTAAACTACATTTGATAATACATTGCAGATTTTAGAATTAAAGAAATAAAATATATTTTTACGGCCTTATAAGGAACA
>JAHZNJ010003254.1:0-13308 GCA_027744475.1 Lepidocyrtus cf. sotoi NNG-2020 | reverse complement strand
ATTTACTTAAGTAGGTAGAGTTTTGAGAGAGTTGAACTTGTTTGCCAACAAATCTAATGCACTACTACATCTAAAAATAAGCTTTACTTACGTAACATTTTCATTTCGTTAAAAGTTAAGTTAACGTTTTTATGGACTATTTGGTTGATCTTTTCATTTAAAAAAGAGTTACAGCAGCCTTTTTTCCTGATTTTCTACCACAAAAAAGATAAATTTGAAGTTGTAAAAAGGAAATCGTTGCATATACTGGCGAAAAGGAAGGAAATAAACATCTCAATAGAAGGCATATCATCAGCCTCTTAATATTGAAGCAAAGCAAAAAAAGTTCCTTTTCCTCGTTTTGCTCTTTGATCCTTTTGCTTCCAACATTTGAATCATTCTTGCATTTTTAAAAATGTAAAAACAATTGAAAACAAAGGGAAAACGAAACTCATCGAATAAAATTGCATTTTTTAATCTTATTTTTAGTTATTTCCATTAAATATTATATGTAGTAAAGCAAGCCAAACCAAACCATTTTATAACTCTTTGTAAACATGAAAAACAAAGCATGTAAAAAACAGCAAAGAAGAAGAAGAAAATCCACAACACCAATAGTGTCAAGTTTAGCGAGTCAACTGCCTTCGCCACCATCGCCACTGCCGCTGTAGCCTCTGCAATATCTTCTACGATCACGCCAACCGAGACCTTTTTCTTGGCAAACAGCTTCTTTTCTTCTTTTCTCTAGCAAGACAAACGGCAGAACGTGATCTACTGCCATTTTCCCTCTTCTCTGCGACAACGACTGAAGAATGAAGTAACAAATCTAACCAAACGGGCGAATAATGCCAACTAAAAGTGTTTTTTCTTAAATGGACAAGAAAAAATGTGGAGAGAACGAGAGGATGTCTTTTCTTTCACCAAGCAAGAATAAAATAAAAAAAACCTTTTTAAACTGCTCCATCGGCAATTTCTATTTTGAATAAAAAAGAATGCTTCTTCTTCTACTTACCAATAAATGCCTTTTTAAAATCATCTATAAAACACACCAGAAAAGTGTTATGTAGTTGGTCGAGTGGCTTAAGGCATAAAATGACAAAACTTTGAAACACGAATGAGGAAAGGAATGGACACGACACAGGCAATAAGTGCCTAAGTAGTTGTGTGATGTACATTGTTACATTTACACTGCTTAAATTCCATGTTAAACGGTTTTTCTTTTCTAAGTATCAACTTCAAACTCTGGAAAAAAACTTATTCAACAACTTCGACTTATGTTTGCACTCAATTCGACTTCCTGGAAAATTGAAAGTTCTGTGTAAATGCAGAGTAGTCGTAATCGGATACGGAGAAGAAGAAGCAGACTGGATATCTTTTTCCTTTCTCCGTCCGATAAAATTTCTTTTTAATTTTGTTCTTTGCCACTTTTGAGAAGAAATATCCATTGGAAAGTAAGGAAAGCGTGTCGAAAGGATTAAAGTTTGGAATAAAAGTAACGAGGCATATTTTTTCGATCAAACTTAACCTTAACCGAAACGAAATTTATTTTTTACGTTACCTGCGTGTAAAATATGTCGTCGTTTGGTATTTGATAGTCATGTTTTACTGGTTTTCTCACAGGGCACTTATGTAACGCTTGAATAAATGCAGAAAATGCAACTTTACTTCCACAAAGCAATACCAATTCTTGGAATAAGTAAAAGTGCAACTCTTGTCCAGGAGGGATGAAAAGAAAACGTTTTATACTGAAAGGAACATTTTTAGGTCGACCATGGGGAAATAGGTGGAGGGGAGTTGAGTTACAATTTGAAAAACATTTGAGAAATATATTTGGAAGGGTAAAATGCAAAAGTACAAAAGGGTGAAAACGTGTAAGAAAGTTTTCATGCGGTAGATGAAAAAAAGGAAAAAAAAACAAACATACTTCACTTTTACTTTGTAACAATTTTGTCAATTTTATGGACCTTGTTCTTTGAAGTTGGACAAAATAAATGGTTTTTATCTGACTTCAATGGCCTCTGTGTCCTTCGTTTTGAAATCTGAACGTTGTCGAAATTTGAAAAACATAGTTTAGATCTTACTTAAAATTATTTTCTTTCCGGAATGAAATATTGTTTTGACGTTTTGGTGACCAACATTTTATGGATTTTAGGCTGAAGTTACTAAATAAGATAAGATACAGAATTATTTTAACCAAACCATTTTTTACAGCAGCGTAAGCAGATTACAGAGATTGATTGCACAGGTTGTTTCTGAAAAGCAATATTTTCAGAAACTTTTTAAATTTGTTTTGATTTAATCAGGCAATACACAATTTCATAGAATCTATCTTGATTATTGTTTCAAAAATGTATTTTAATTTACCAACAACCTTAAAATGTTCACAATTTTGTTTCGTAATGAATATTGAAAATGACGTTTTCATCCGTAAATAAATTTACCCGTTAAAATATTAATTTCTCCGTTTCAATTAGTTTCGAATTGAAATTGCTTTGATCGAACACGCTACAACCGCTACCATACACATCAGTAAAAACATTCAAAGCAACACGAAAATTAGCAATCTTCATTAAATTTGTTTCTTGCTGTCACCAGGTTTTCCTTTGACCGTTGCAGGACTCTGTCTTCCTAATAGAGATGGATAGTTTCGTATTAATTTCCTGTCTGGAATTACATTTTCCATCAGCACCCCTCCAAAACAACGAAACAACATTAGCAGCAGCAAACAACAAAATCGAGCTGACGCTTACTTTCGTGCATACAACACCAACCGTCACAACTGCAAACAGTCTAAAACATCTTTCAACGGTAAAACATTTCCCTTCATTTCATTTTGCTGATTCCCATCCAATCAACGCTTGAAACGCTCCTGACATTGCCTTTAGCGTTTTTCGTGTGAAAATTTCAACCTGGTCATGACATTCAATCTCTAATTGTTTCATTTCCTTTCTCTGAACCAGAAAATAGGAACAAAAACCGACGGGTTTGGCGCTGGTGAGTACTCCAAGGGAACGAAAATACAGAATAACAGAATGGACGAGAAAAACGCCTCTATCCCCTCATCTGCCTGTTTCTCCATTTTAAGTTTATCAGAAGTAAATCCAAAACAGGAAATTCACGAACGAATTATTATAAAAAGTAATGTTTCAGTGGAAAAATTACCATTCCAGTAACTTTTAAATTAATAGTTCAACTCCTAAGAAACGCCTTTGTAAAGTTCGCACTCGTTAAATTTACTCAATATTCATGACCTTCAGACTTCTTAATTGAGCTTCTGGGCTCATAAACTAATTGGGTTATTTATATTAACTCAAAGACTTTGAGTCTCTTTCACTCTTTCTTCCACTTTCTCTTCTTCCTGGGTTGACGATTCCTCTAACGAATAATGTAAGTTTAGGAGTGGGTTGAAGTGGAATATTGCAGTTGTTTTGTTTCTACTAAGTTTTCAGATCCTCACTTCCATTCATCGTCAACATTCCGGAAAATCAAGTGAATGAACATATTATTCCAATTAATGCAATCATTCTCCTCGTTCATCATCATCATGAACGAGAGATCTTTTATTTATTAATAGTAACTTTCACAAAGGACATAGGACAAGAGGACCAGAACTCGACTTCCTCTATTAAATTCCTGCTGTTCCTTCCTCCATGATACTTGCCTTGCTAATTGCTTATTTACTACCGTATGCTAATTTACTTATGAGTGAATAAACACTAAAGATACATAATTTCGTCTGTTACAAAGGCAAGCGAAAGCAAACAGCTTTTACTTTTGCTGTGTGACTGATTGTTAACGTTACGTTATGACTACTTTGATTATGATGACGGAAATTTAAGAGCTTTATTTTCATCATCTCATTCAATTAGTTTCAGCCCTGCTCTGCCCTCAACTCTATAGGCAATTTTTTCTCGGAAATGCTAAAGCACTAAAATAGAAAGATGACATTGTCTTATATATGAATCGTACTACAATTTATATGATCTATAATATAGTGAACAACGGATTTGATAATTTACACTTTTGACATCCAACCACCTAGATAAATTGATACAATAAAAATTAAACAAAAATTTTAATGCAGCTGCGATCTGCACAGAATAAAAAATGTTGAAAACTGAATTAAAAATCCATATAGTATTTCGTTTTCATTAAGTTTAACTTTATTTTACCTATGGAAAGCGTCTTACGTTTTCTATAATCAATATTTTTGATGCAGCAAAGATATACATAAAGCCTATTGCCATGCATTAATAGTGAAACAGATGCATTTTGTAGCAAAAGTGTGGATTGAATTAAATACTTTTTTCACTTAAATTTTACCATTGCTGCCATTGCTAATGCCATTGGACACACACCCACACAACGTACACGTTTAGCATTCAAAATCAACTTTTTCTTCTTTTTCCTGTATGCACTCGTAAAATATTTCCTCACACGATTTCCATTTGTTGGACTTTCTACTTTTAACGGAGAGAGTCCTTAGCACTAATTCTTAATAGTTAGGGACTATTGGGAGTGAATGAATAAATATAAGAAAAGTACACAGAACTAATGAACTGTTTGTTTATCTTAACTCTTTTAAGTAATGGATTGGAGTTCAATGAGCGCACAGGGATGTAGACAAATTTCTAATAGAATCAAATCAAATCGCATTGAGTTCTTTCTATTCTACTCTTCTGCAATGCAAGCAACCGCCTTTTCCTTCTTTCTGGTTCTCCTCGTTAAAATATTTTTTCGTTATAATTGCAAATTACATCCAATGCACGCACTTTTAGTACAATCCATCGACTTTAATGGAGTGAAATGTATTAAATGGAATTTGGAATGCGTGATGAGGGGAGAAATAATGATATTTTAAATAAACTTTGAAAACCTTTCATTATTTTTCCGCAATTAGCAGCAGCTGTTGAAGCAGTAGAAATACCAATAACAGTTTTCATACAACAGTACTCAATAGTAAGCTTTTTAATGTTATTTTTACTTTTGCTGCATGAAAACACAAACTTTAAAAAGTTGCTTTTTGTCCATTGACTAATTGTTTTTCAAAATGTTTTTTTATTTTACGCTGGTGTAAACGTATGTGTGAGAGAGTCCTTTTTAGAATACATATTAGAATAGAATATATTGCTCGTCAGGGAATGAGAGAGAGGGAGAGATGCAGTAACTCGTTCACCTAATATCTTTGTTACTCCCTCTCCTCTAATTGTCCTCTCTGGGGAGGCTCGAAAAGGGAAGAATTAGTAGTCTTTGTCTCTTGTACTGATGTTGCTGTTGTAAATATTCTTGAGAATTGAGTAATATTCTTACACGGATAATCCCGTTGTAACAAATTGGAAAGTAGAATGTAGAATGTTGACCTGAAAGAGATTGTGGAGGCGATATGACTGTGCACTGTGCTGCAACATCTAAACTGCATAGCACGTACGCACTCCCTCCATGCATAAGTAATGCTCAGTTTACTTGCATGCATAGGAATCTATTTAGGCATAATGTGTATTTTTTACGTTTTGGAGTAAAGTATTATGGAGGCTTATGGAGTGGCGGTGGGGGAAAGAAGGGAGCAGCAATTCGTTATTTGGCACCTGACAAGAAATCTTTTGGGATGGAGCAGCCGAGATGCTGCGATGCAATACACTAAAAAGTAAGAAGCTACTAAACTGCAACTCACTAAAACATGTCGTGATTGATTATAATTGATACTGTAAACGATATGTAAAACATGGAGCTATTACAACAACCGAAAATAGCAATGGAGGGCTTTGAGTGACTTGTGTGTTGCAGCAATGTTTCAAAAATATAGTTTTGACATTGTACATAGGTCTTGGGCAGTTTCCTTTGCTACCGCAGATAACCGTGGAGCCATTATATTGCAACGTTTCTTACATAACAATTAATAATTTGTTGAAGCTTTAAACGATATACATTCGGCAATTTCGAACGTAATTTAAAGTAAATCAAAGTAAAATCATTTTATCCGTTCGAATTAATAACTACTATCTGTATTAAACCTTTTAATGAGGAAAATTTACAGTGACTGTGAAGCTTGCGGTTCTATGAATAGATTTCATCCAGCAAATAAAAAATTTACAATTATAACAAATACCAGAGTTAAAGTAGCACTTTTTACAAAAAGTTTATGAATGAATCTTTCAAACTTGGTTTCGAAAAATACGCTGATTTCTTGGAAATTATTAAGCCACACCATGTTCCGCAAACTTTACAGAAGATCATTACTAATCTTCTCTCTCTCTCTTTCGAAAAATTTAGAACGATGACAGTCTTCATAAAAAGCGAAGGGGGAATGATGATACTGATTAAATATCTTTACCATCCTAAAAACACGACAATTATTTGTATAAACACAGGAATTATAAATGAAGCATGGTTTTAGTGATACCAGTACCAGCTGCACTTGTTTTCACAAACTGACAAGACAATCTATCAGAGCTTTTCTAGAGCTGCCTGTCTGTTGCATCTTTCACATTTCCCTCGCTCTTTCTCTAATGATTAGTTTTAGATTTTGTGTACAGCCGAACAGCACGTTTGAAAAGCAACTCTGAAAATCAGACGCAGCCCACCCAATAAGGATCATTCCATATACCATTTCAAAAACGATGAACTGGGCAGGAGATAGCTGCTTCTTTAGTTTAGTTTAGCAGCAGAGCTTTCTGTACAAACACTTCTTCTGAATATCAAGAGATTTCTCATTTGTCATCTGCCATAATTGTCACAAAAATCATTTTCAGGGGAGAAACAGAGACACAGAACGGTAGTGAAGTAGACGAAAACGTTGATGATTATGATGGAGCTCTAAAAAGCGTAATAAACCTACACACACCTTACAATTTACCGATCATTTATTTCGGAAAATATGACACGAACAGACAAAACTCTTGAATCAAAGTGACAGGTATAAAATGATGCTTTTAAGATGTTGTGAAAGGGGGAAAGGGAAAAAAGAAATAAACAAAGACACGAGATCACATAAAAGAAAACCTCACACTTTTTCATTCTTTCATTCTGATGTAATGTGAGTATATGAGAGTGAGAATCTTTTTTACTTTTGAAACAAAAGCTTTATCATAACCAAAAAAGTTGAAATGATGTTACGGATATGGCAGACGAGAAAAGAAGCTTGTTAAATGCGCCATTAACTTTAACAAGAAAAATGATAGCACTTTAGAAAGTAGAGGAATGAGCACAAAATGCCACCAACTTCTCACCATCCACACCACCGCCAACTATCATTATTTTTCGTAGTTCATCTTTTTTGTTTTACTTTTCTTGGAAATATTAATTCTTTCCTTAAAAATAATTTAAAAGCGCTTTCAGAAATAAAAAAGCAAAAATAGGTACAGTTTACCATCCTACGAATATCTTATCTTTGAAATTGAAGAAACAGAACATTTTTTTCCTGGTAGAACGTCTCTCATTATTTTTTTCTCCATATTGCTGTTCAGAAGCACAGATCTTCTGTAGTTTTTTCACATATGCTAAATTTTTATCAGGATTTTATATAAATTAGACGTAGTTTGATTGAAACTACGAATATAGAACCTGTATAGAAATATCTCTGTAGTATTTACAAAAGAGTACGGAACGGCAGTAAAGAAATAGGTTCTTATAGGCTTTTACTCTTTCTTCCGCCTTCTCTTCTTCCGTTCTCTTTTTAAACGAAAGAACATTTATGGAGGAAAAGTTATCTTGATTATGATGAGGATTTTGGTTGAGGATTGGTTATATTTTCTCTCTTCCGTTCCGCTTCAAGCTTATTCTGGATTTTATTTATAATCTCCAAGCAATTACGATTTTCCCTCAAGTTATAACTCATAAAATCGGAATTTTGAAGTGCGATCGTTATGGATGGAGTATAACATAAGCTGTAAAAGAGCATTTAACCAAAAGCAGCAGGTGAATTGCCTGAAACAATTCCAATACCGACAAATTTCAGATTATGCTATTTAGTCCCAGCTCCAATTTCAACTTTGTATAATAATTTATTTATTCCAAGCAGAGAAATGATACCACACATGCAATGCAACGACCAAAATTTAATTACATTTTGCTTTTATTATGGTACAACATAAACAACCAGCCGGGTACTCGATACCCGCTTTCTGCTTGCTTTTTAACTTATTATTTTCCTCTTCTTCTACTCTATGTGAGTAAATTGTTCCAACACAATGCCACAAAACCTCATAAATTCTCTCCATTTTCAAAAGATTTCATCATAATATCGGCAATTTCGTTTTTACATGAGGAGAGGCAAAATAGAGAAATTAACTTTGTTGTTGGTGGTGGTGTGGTATGCAAGTTCAGTGCTCTCCAGCACTACCTCTACAGCCACTGCTTCGCACTGCTGCATTGCTTCGTTCTTTGTTTTGCTGTTGCTCTCAAATTTCCAGAAAACTGGTGATGAATAATACGGAAGAGAAAGAAATCTCGTCATGATTCCAGTTCCAGCAAAAATATAATATGCATGTACAGCAATGCCAAATTCCTTTTCCTTTCGCGTTCACTTGTTCTCTTCTTTATTTAGTTTCCCCTGTCGGGTTTATATTAACGGTTTTGTCTTCTTGTTACAAATACTATGACTAAATATCGCAGCAGCAGCAGCATTGTTTTGCCTTAATAATTGTTGAAGTCAGTTTTATAGAAATTTATTTACTAATTATAAGCAAGATTGGGTACATTGAATTAAATGTCACGAAATAGTTATAAGAAAAACTTTTACAGCCTGTTGTGCTTAGGCACAGCGTTCAAACCAGTTTGCAAACTCAATCAACCCAAGAGGTTCTATGCATTGATATTTCAACGATTAAAGATTAACATAAAACGGAGAATAATTTTAAGGATATTGATTCCGACTTATTAAATTATTAATTTTAATATTGTAATAATCAGTAGGTACCTATAAACGTTTTCAATGAAAAGTGAAAATTATGTATTCACACTGACCACCTCTATAATTAATCTGCTCAACTCCAGAACGGGAATTTTTGCACAAAAATTTGAACAAAAAAAAAACACTTTTTAGATTCTATACTCCACATTCTCGTTTTAAACATCAAACTCTGCTTAAATATGTTTGACAGATGCACTGATGAAAGGCAAGGCCAAAAGCCATTATCATCATCCTTTTACAGCCACAGCAATGTTGGTATGTGTTTGTGGTGGATAGAGAGCAAAAAAGTAAAAATCTTCTCCATAGAGAAGAATCCTCACAGGTGCAAAAATGCAGATTGCAGCTTAATGCAGGAAAGATAAAATAAAAATGGGATTTTTCAACTCATCTTGATTCTTCTTTCGAGATGCAATGCAATTTAGAGAAATGTCGAATGCCGACATGCAGCAGCGGCAAAATTCAGTTTTAGAAATGCATTCTTTATGTAAAAGTGAAATCCTAGTTGATGGTTATGCAAGTGCACTGAACAATGTTAAACCTCTTTATTACATTTTTTCTTCAAGAAGAAGGAGAGTTATTTTTTCTCAAAATACAAGTAAAAAGCTTCCTCAGTCGCTGAATTCATTTGACTTTATTTAAGGTTAAAAGTACAAAGGAGAACTTATCTTCTTTTTATTAGGTTTAGGAAGGAAAAGGCTGAAATGATGTTGATTTGGAACATTCACTTTTAAAAATAGAGGGAAGTTCACGATTTTTTTCTCTCTTTATCGTACCAATACACAATTGATGTTCTTCTACATTTCTTTAGGAATAAAGTCGCTACAAATTTTCTTAAAATAAGTGGTTCCGCTTTGTAGTAGATTCAGTATACCTTACAACATATTAAATGCTGGAGCATTGTAGGAAAAATGCACACACATATTATGAGGCAATCAAAATAAGCAATGAAACTCCAACGACAATGAAATTTTTGTTGGAAAGCACATCCACATCCTCAGTCAGAAATTAAATATAGTCGAAAGTAAAAGTGAAATGAAATGGAGGGAAAATGATATTATTTGTACTAAAGCAAAAGATCTTCAACTTACTTTTCCTCTTCTCCATGAAATAAAAAGGTTAAACTAAAAATGCGCTAGAAAAAGATTTGATTCGATTTTCTATTCTTTTTTACTGCTGGAGAATGAGAAGGGGAAGAAGCAAAAAAGAGGAATAAAAAATTAGATTGCTGACCTTATCACGTAGAAGAAGTCTCATACGTGCTGCCTGCCCTCCAAATCTTTGTAGAATCATTTCCAATTCCACACACCTCTCTTGCCAGTCCATTGGGGTGACAAGAACTTGTCCTCCTCCTGCAGCTGCCGCTTGCAAAAGTAAAGAATTTTCGATTGTTTCAAGAACACTTGCACCATCCACTTCACCAACACTACCACTTCCACCAATGGCCGTTGCTATTAAAGTTGCAGCAGTGGAATTTGAAGACGGATCCATAATAATATCTTCTCCCCCACCACCGCCATCACTTTTTCTTTTCCCTCCTGCCGATGAAGCATTTGAAGCAGCATCAGCAGCAGCACTATTGTCACTACGACTTCCATTTACATTCCGGAATCCAAGCCCAGTCACAAACAAATCAAAATCAAAACCAATATCTAACGCAGAAGAAATGCTTTTTGTTGTGGCTTGACAACTGTCGCCAGTATGAGCACCACTAACACCTCTTATGTCAGGCACAGTTTCTCCTGCTGCTGGATGAATCGTTGCAGTTTTTGCTGCGATTGCATTATGATGATTTCCTCTTCCACCTACACAACCGCTGCCACGTTGATGATGACGAGAATGATGATGATAAGGAGCCATCCTCATACTTGAGGGGCTATCAATCACTGAAGTAGAATTACTTGCATTCCCTCCAGGACCACCAATGTTCGTGTTCTGAGAAGTAATTGTGCAGGTTGCTACTCCACTTGTACTTCCGCTACTTACGTCTGCTCCAGAATTATTTTCTCCTCCGTATGTATTCCATTCTTTCACCCTCTGAGCACGGAACGTGTCATTGTTTTGGTTGTGGAGACTTTGGAGACCATGTAATTCAGAAACCTTAGCAGGAGTACCTGTTACAACGCCACTTGTGCTATTTCTGGAGCCACTTGAAACACCTTCACCTCCACCACTTGCACTTCCGTCCAGAAAACTTGATAATCTCCTTCGAGGTAGGACATGCATTAAATCTCTCTCCCTTTGTCTTTCTATTGCTTCCTGATTCTCATAAATAACTTGTTGAGCCTGAGTTGAATAAAAACAAGATGTAGTGTTTGGATTATTCATTGCATTTTCAGACGACGGAGGTGGATCATAATCAAAAGAGAACTCAAAGTCCCCTCTCTCCGCGGTCGGAGTCGTAGTAAATGAAGATGATTGAGTGTGATGCTGATTTAATGGCGAGCTAACTGTCAAAGCCTCCTCCATACTCACAAGACAATGTTGGGAGAAACGTGACAGAGAATCAAAAACCTCGGACAGAGTTCCACAGGAGGACTCACTCGTCGTGTCCCCATCTCCACTAACAAGGCTACTTAAACTTAAACTTGTTTGGCTGTTGCAAGGAAGTTTTCTTTGTTCTAATTCATATTGCTGTTCCGCAAAATCTTCCAAGAGATCCTGGAACTCCTGATCCTGCTGCCGATGCAGATCTTCCAGAGACTCCGCCTCGACGATGTTCGAAGAAGAACTCATCCCTCCAGAATTAATGGATGCACCTTCACAACCACTCGCACAGTTATTCTCATCACCTAAACTTTGCACTAGGCTGTGGGGCTCGTGAGAACCGGAAGGAGTATTTACATCGTCATCATCATCTTCATCCCCGTCTTCGTCACCTAAATCGAAATCGATTATATTCAAATCTAAAAATGGATTTGATGATGAAAATGATAGAGCACGTTGATTACGAGATGGATTGTTTAAAGCTGAGCTGAGCTGATTTTGTCGAGGTAAACTTAAACTACTTCCTCTTCTGAAACCCGTAAATGAATGACGAGTAGCAGCAGAAGGAGATGCTATATCATGAGAACTGATGCTAGACTGGGGAGCAGCTTTTGCAAAACTTGTATTTTGCATTGGATTAACAAGATTGGATGAAGATAATGATGATGGGACTGTTGCTATTCCCTCAATAATATTCCCAATTGCTGCATGTGCAGATACAGATAACAAATCTGATGGGATAGTGGTGGACGTCGTCATTGTGGAGCCTCCTCCTGTTGTACTTGGCACAGTAGCAGCGGAAGCAGCAGATGGAGGAGAAAACTCTATACAGGATTTTACTTGCCCTCTCGATGAATGCTGCTGCTGTGAAGATGGCCACGTGCGTAGCAAAGGAGTTGCTGAATCTATTTCAACGGCTGTTGCTACTGTTGTGGAAGTCATGGACTCCATGATTATGTTACGTAAAAATTGGCAATACTGTATATTATTAGATAACTGCTCTTCGTTTGTTGATTGCTAAACTAATCTTAATGTTGTTGCTATAAAGTCCGATGTTGATTCAGCTCTTGTGGCGCTCGACAATTTTTTTGGCCAAAAAAATATTTTATTGGATAATGGATGGTTTCCGCTGTGTTGTTGATATGCTGCTGCTGCTGTGGGTGATGTTGATCGTTGCTGATGATGATTGAGATTTGGTTGAGAAGGAGGAAAAACGTTTTTTTATTTCTGGGTGGAATGGAGAGCGCAGCAGTCCCAGTGTCGTGGTTGTTATGTAATAAGCCTGTCAACTCCTTCTTTTTAGATTTCACCATGCAGTTATCTGCTTCAGTTCCTGTTGCTGCTTCTGATACTTCTTTGCTCTTACGTTATAATTCCTTTTCTGCTGTAGAGATAACGATGATGATGAAATTTGCTAAAATGTAGTCCAATATAGAAATCCAATGTACGTGGCTCAGTTGAATGGAAGACCAAAGACTAGAGCAAAGAAAAAAGCAAAAGAAAGAAATTATATTTCTGGGTTTTTTCTTCAGTTTTTGGCACACTAATGTCAACTTAAGCCAATAATGCCAGTTTCAGCAGCAAACTAAAAAGCAAAAAGTAAGAGCATTCGAATGCTAATGTTTCCGTTGCTGTCTCTGCTGATAATATCTTGAGGATGTGTAGTCAAAGCCCTTATATGTATATTTTATTCGGTATCAGAACTGCTTCCACCTACAATCCTTTAGTTTCTAAACTTAGATTTAACAAAAGTTGTTGGCGTGGCGGTGGTGACTTGACTTCAACTTTAAGAACTTTTGTCTCTCTTACCATTTTGCTGTTTTTGTATTTCATAGTTGTACTCATAACAAGTTTCAGTTTCTAGTCAGATCGATATCAATATTTTTTGTCGTTTGTTCGTGTATGTTTTTGACTGTCTACTACCGCCGTGCCAAACA
>JAHZNJ010003253.1:0-10197 GCA_027744475.1 Lepidocyrtus cf. sotoi NNG-2020 | reverse complement strand
TTCTGGGGTACTTTGAGAAAATAATTCATCCCAAAATCTAAGTATATGACAATGTTTGATTGAGCATAAAACATAGAAACGATTAATTTTTTTGTTTAGGTTCATTTGAGTGGGCAATGTCCTTCAGGAAAAGGATGTGCTGAGTTGCGCTGATGCTACAAAATTCCAAGTGTTATCGGCCGTTGTGCGGTGCGGTTTCGTCATTCATACATCGCCAATTTGCCATCTAACTAACATTCTACTTTCATTTTTAATATTACGTAACTTCACAGTAGGCAAGTAAGTATCTTATGAATGAATGACCAAAGATCATACAATGTCAATTGCCATCGCGCAGCGCATCATCAGAAATTCATTTATTTACTTCACAAGCAATTCATCCTCTTTTTGACAAACTTCATCATCTTTCTCAAATCACACCATTTCATTACATCCCATGAATCCCATGCAAGGCAAGCACCACGCAAATTAATAACGCAAAACTGTACTGCTAAAAGTGTTTTCCTCCTCTTCAGCATATTAATAGTGATCTATGACGATAATGAGGATACAGCTTGGTTAGCATTTTACTACTTTACTGGCAATGTAAGGAATTTTTCAGTGACAGTTTGGAAAATCCCTCTAGCCTCCTCCTACAATGATAACAATGCCAAACTAAATTCATACGAAAAGATCTGTACACCTGCTGAATTTGAATTTTTGTTTTCTTCAGTCAGTCAGAAGGAAAATTAGGATGATGACTGATGACAGTAATCACAGCAAATACTAATTCATATTGTGCATAATGTGTATATTTCTAAAGATATTATATTATTCACAAAAGCATGTGTATTGTCATAATATCACAGATTGCATAACAATGGTCTATTGTTAAATGGTTTTAGTCCATCTTTGTTTGACGTAATACATACATGCAAGCAGTCTTCCTTTCTTTGTGACTGACAAATTAACAGGGTTATTAGTAATCTGTGAAACCTATCCGCATATGTAAGTGCAACTATCATCCTTTAATGGCAAAACACATTTTATGACTTTGTCATTTGTCACACTCACACTTGAAAAGGAGAATACAAAGAAGATTGTTTCTTTAGAATTGGAAGGAAGAAAGAAATAAAACTGCTGAATGCAAATGAGTCTGCTTAAATAATAATTAGTCATCTTAGGAAAAATATATGTAAGTAGACATCGTAAAACACTTTTTATTATCTTAAGCCGGGCTTTTATGGATTTTTTTTCTGTAAAATAATATTCTTTATTCTTTAAAAATATTATGTTTTATTTCATTTTGAAGAAAACAACCAGCACAGCAATTAGTCCCCTGTTCTTTAGAAAAACAGAACAGTCATAATCATCGCTATCACCCTGAACTCATCAGTTTAGGAAAATCCATATCTATTTAGCCTCGGTCTGGAATTTTTCGTTGCTTGCGTTTGATTTTTATAGCTTTTCAGTATTTTACCAGTCATTTTAAAGAACTTATAAAATCATAAAAGAATAAATTTTGATGACTTACAAAAGAAAATTTGAAAAGGATGATTTGCTAAAATGCGTTAATAATGGCTGCAATTAATACTGAAGTACAAAAGTACTACACTACCATAAAATGTTTATTGATGGATGAATGAAGGAAACTAATAATGATTCCCCTCCTCGTTATTATTAACATTTTTAATGCAACGATATAGTACCAGTAGTACCTATTAAACGGCAGTGGCATACATTGATTGCTCGTCTGCGTCTGCTGCCTAAATTGTTTTATGGAACAGGGAATTTTGGCAGACTCACTTTGTGTTTGCCGAGTATTCATTTTTACACAATCGTTCGATTCTTCTTTTTTTTACTATTTGGATAAACATAAAACATGAACGGAAAAGCTGTTTCTTTTCAAAATTATGTTTCTGGTGTTTTCTGAACGATGATAACAAACAATAGTGATAGTTGTATAGATATTGATGATGTTGATGATAATGACGGTGAGTCACCTCTACTTATTATTTACTTAACCTCTGGAAAAGCCCGAACTGCAATGCAATCCAAAATTATAATGGACTAAAATAGCTATTTTTTAGAACTTAGGAAATGCGAGCGAACGTGAAACTTTGGCTAAGACTGTAGCACACAGCTTGACTTAATTTATTTAAGTAGTTTCAATGTGAATGTATTTCTGGACATTGACTATAGAGCCATACACTTTGCTGCCAACATACATGGTCAGTGATTTCTGGAATAGAAATAGAATCATGGGATATGCCATCTACTATACTGACATTAAGTATAAACAAAATTCATCCTTCTCATCATTTGAGCATTACCATTAAATTTACCATTATAGTATGAATGAGCTTCCAAAAATATTGCAGTTTTACGAACAAAGCTGGAGCCCATGTATTGTGCATGCGTGTTCGATACTGTTTATAGTACTTAAACTTCGATTCCACTTCCACTTCGTCGTCGTTTCCTTATAAAAGACTGTTTAAATAGCATAATATGAATAAGTTTTTTGTTCGGACAACTACATTAGATGGTAAAATAAAATTAAGCCTGGCTGTATCCATTCTCCTGTTATGTCATGCTAGAATGTATGAGAATTCCAATCATCATCATAATGATCGCCGGGAATAGGTAATTGCTTCTGCTCATTGTTAATAGAGTTGGACAGAAAATAATATAAATTTCCCCTTCTGCCTTGGTTTAAGTTTATAATTATTGTGCAGGAAAAGGGCTGAAGCTGTTGACAATTGACATTGACGGAGATTTTTTTGATGGTAGGCAGGATCTGCTGTTGCTCTTCATGCATGAAAATGACGCTTTATAAAGTAAACTGCTATACGTACTACGTACACAAAATCAAAATTGTAAATATTTTAATGCGTAGGTAGCTGGTAGCAGTGGTAGCCTCAGCAATATGTGTACTGTTTCGTGTTCACCGTTCATGATCATGACTTTGATTTCGAATTTCCAGTTTTTAGGGAAAAAAAGCTGACGCAAACTGAAGAAAAAATTTGTACAAAAGGACAAAGGTGAACTTGTAATGTAATTCTTGTAAAAAGCAAAGTTGTCCCGTCAAAATCAAATAACAAAAATTATTTATTCAGCTCAACGCATGCAGCAGTCAAAAAATTGCTTTTGTGGAGGATTGAAAAAGATTGGCTACTAACTTAACTATATAGTAACTTGTTTGCTGGATGTCGTGACGTAATGATGGCTTTGATAACTGATGACTGATAAGATAAAATTGCTTTTGTTTATTCAACTAGGAAAACTGCTGAGTCTAATTCATCTAATAAATTAAAGTTTGAGAAAACTGAACTTTTCATGACAATACCAAAGTTGCGCTTGTGTTGCATTCTAAATGTAGTTTCGTCTTCGAGAACATACTGTTGTACTATGTCAATGATAAGAAAAATAAATTATGTACTACTTCAGACATAAACATCAGATAATTCAGATAAATAATGCAATAATAATGACAATTTATCTTTAAAACTTACAAGTTTTGTTTGGTTTCTTCAACCAGCAGCATTCTATTTTCTGACCCCTCAAACTTTAGCTTGTTTGAGGTAAAATATCAAAAAATGAACTGTAATTTATTATGTGCAGTTTTTACCTAACCAGTTGTACCAGTTTTTTTTCTTTCTCTGAAAATCGCCAGAAATAATATTATACTATGGCTAATTTATTTTTGGACATGACATGCTTTGTAAAATTCTCAGGAATTATGGCCCGGCATATTAATTTATTAATTTATAACCTTAACGAAAACCCTACGGCTACCTATTCATGGACCTGGGCGATAATAATGCTGCTGTACTTACAATGATTAAAATGTACAATGTAAATCAGAAAAGAAAATTATTGAAAAAGACAAAAAATTCATACCTTTATGCATCTTGAACAAAATCTCGGAAATTTTCTCTTATGGCACTAGTAATATATGGTTCCTTTCCACCAAGTTTTCCACGAATAAATAGTTACATTAACAAGTCACCCCGAAAGTTTGCTGTATTAATTTTCACAATAAAATAAATAAAATTAAAACAACCACACAAGTAAAATTGACAGCTCCTCTAAACTTTTCTCCTTGCTATTACATAAACTCAACAACGAGAAGAGAAAGAGAGAAGTGTTTGACAACTTCTTCTCTGCTAACAACCAGCTGCAAAATGATAAAAAAATCGATTCAAATTCCCATTCGCTCTTTGCTTTTCTCACTCAACAACAAACACCCTTTCCTTTTATACCTTTTTTTCTTCTTCAACTGTCTTTTTACTTAATGGAGTTAAAATATCTTTGTATTCTGCATTTACTTTTTTGCTGCGCTCGTTCTTTCTGCTGCCGTCGTCGTTCGTTTTACTAACAAACAAACCAAACGCTCCGTAGTTTTGTTACTTTTCTTTCTCAATTCCTTACTACTGAACTCAAGTGCACACGCAAAAAAATTTCTTGGTAAAGAGGAGGAGCTCTTCGTTTTCGTTAAAAACAATTTTAGATACTCTGTGTAAAAAATATATAAAAGCAATTAAATATTTACCTAGTAGATTCTCCTCTCCACTACACTCTCCTCTCAACTTCTACTTGCTACGATGCGATGTATAGATCTATCTAAATACACTAAATAATTTTTTCGTGGAGGAAGTAGAAGTTCTTGTTTAGTTTAAGCTTGCTAAAAGCCGACTGAGAAGATCTACGTCTTTTTACCCTGATAATGCGATGATGGTATATATATGGTGTTTCTTTCTTCGAGGCGAAAATATTTAATTTATTCTCAATTCTCCTCTCCTCTGCTTCTACTTGTTTGCTTAGTTCTTCTTGGTATTGTAAAATAATTATGTTGATTATCTATTCTCTTTTAAAAATGAAGAAAATAGGTATAACTATATACATAAGCTGCTATATAATAAAGCCTAAATGTCTGTCGAGTTTTGGCTAAATGACGATCATGAAACTTGTAATAAGTAATGTAGGATGCGACTATGCGACGCGACATGAACTGGATGGAGCGGGTCTGAATTTGGAATTGGGGGATAGGATGGGCGATGAGATGACGATGTTATAATGATCTTGGTGGCATTGATACTGATGTTACTTTTGTAATAAAGGCATATCATTAAGTAAGTATAAAAGTACGTGAATAGATCATGAATGACTATGACATGATGATGAGCATAGCGTGCCGTGTATTTTGATGACGATGATAAGGATATTATGATGATGATACATAATATTTCCTATGGGTAGCTTGATGCGAAGAACTGATTTTTCAAGCACTGATTGTTTGTGATAGTTATAGCTTCAGTTTATTTTAGGCTTCAAAACAGCGAAACGACTGACCGTTGCTTGTTTTGTTGTTGCGATTGCGATGCGCTGCAGCAGGACATGAATCGAAAGAAACTGTAACTGAAATGCGATGTTGAAAAAGCTGTAAAAAGCCCATGTTAAAAAAAGTTGTGTGGAAAGATCCGTTTAATTTTAAATATTCACTACGAAGCAATAGGCAGGGGTGGTAAGGTAAACAATGTAGTATGTACGGGTAAGTTAAGCTGCAGTGCGATGGCAAAATGCAAACCACGCAAGGTATATTAAAACCTATTTTCATCCAAGAAAAGTTCATTTCTGAAAATTATTGGCCCATGTCAGTCTTTTAATCCATGCGAAAATGTTGTTATAATGATGTATGCTTGTACAAACATACTTTTGCATTCATTTCATACAGGTGAAAAACAGCTAAACTTAAACTACCGACCAAAATATCATCTTCATGTGCGCCGTAATCATTGCTTTTTATGTTGTGGAACACCTCCAAACAAAGTTCCAACTTTTCCAAGTTCTCTTCTATGTAGTGGTATGTAATAGTAATATCTGTGTATTTAGTAATCAGCAACTAATAACCCGACAAAAATTGAACGAAATCGCGTATAAAAGAAAGAACCTATCTTGTCTGTTCTATCTATTATCCATCAGACCAAGAAGAGTAACAAAAGCAACAACGTAGCGAGAAAAATGCGCATTCTACATGACTGCACTGCAGATTACAGCAGAATATTATGCCGAGATTTACAGAATGCCCAACAAACGCAACACCAACAAGCCGAACAAAAGGAAGTATTTAATTTTGTATGACAAAAAATCTTATTTATGAACTTATGAATTGATTCATGCACTGTGCGGTGGAATGAAGCTGAAAAAACTGATGGAACTAATGACTTCTCCATCACGTACAATTAACCTTTACATCAAAGTCAGGTAAAATTAAAGAATAAAGATTATTTCAACCAAGTCAAAATTCTGCCGCAAAACTATGAATATGAACGAACCAAGATGAGTAAAATTGAATGAAAGTGAGATGGAAAAATCATGCAACAAGAACTTTTTGCGTGAGTCAAATGATTTTGCTTCTTTTTTACCCAACAAAACTAATTCTGCGATGCTCTGCTGCAGCGAAATCTTACAGTGCCCCCAACTCAAGTAAATATGAGTGGCAAAACAGGCAGACGGAGAAGAGCTAAAAGAAAAATACTTTTCCTTTCCTTTGTTTTATGGTTTATGTGGCTGGCTGTGTGTTGTGCTTTGACATGCATTGACAGAAACTCTGTGAGAGAGTATTATGTAGAGAAGAAAACTAAACTGAATGTAAACAAAAGTGTGCTAGTGGATGAATTCTTCGGTGTGGGTTACCGAAGTCTTCAGTTGTTCCGTTCGTCAGTCAATTAAATAATTTTTTAAAAAATTGTTTAGGTATTTGACTGATTTAGTTATAGCAAGTTAAATATATAATGTCGGGAAACATGAGTTTTTTTAATGGGAACTCTGGAATTGGAAGAAATGGGTTAGGAGGGCGGCGTGAGGAACATGAACGAGAAAGACTCCATAATAATAGCAGATCATCAGGAAGACGGACTGTCGATGTGTTCTCATCTTCTGCTCAATTCGGAGGAAGGGGGAGCTTATCATATTCTGAGGTGGGGTCTCCATCATCTAGTTTTGTCGATGAAGGGAGGCTAACTGAGGGAGATGTTGTAAGTTTTGCTATCAACTTTTCTCAGTCATCACTCACAAATAAATAATGAATAAAAATAAAATGTCTCACATTTTTTAAAAATTAATTTAAATGATGACTTTCAATTCAATATTGTTTGCTCAGGTAAAGGACAGCGATATTTGGGGTACAAGAATCATCCTTTCTGCTTTAGAAGATATCTCATTTTCCAAAACTTCATATCCAAAACTCTCGCCCCGCCTTGTGAACGCTTTACAAAAGCTAAGCTTATCTGTGAATGGAGCAGTTTCCAAATGTAACCCGTTCGTAGAACAACGTCATGATAAGTTAAAAAACACTTCAGTTGGGGGAACATCTAATGTTAGTACTTTGGACGAATCTTATAATAGTTGTCAAGAGAAGTCTCCTTTGGAGATATCTCTCGAGATCTTGGATGTGCTGGAAAACGCTCCTGTGGAAAGCAAGATTGTCTTGAGGACACTAATCACTTCATATATCAGAAAGGTGGCGATGAAGATAATCGATGTGTGGAAACCTATTTTAAAGGCTAATGGAACCGAGTTTTCCTACGCTAAGCAGCCGTCTTCTCGAATTCCTACGTCAAGATCGTTTAAGCATCAGCCAGAAAGCAGTAGTGGAAAGCTAACCTTAGCTGATTACAACTTACCAGAATGCCTGGAAAGCATTTTAAGCATGATGAGGACCTACCAAACTGCTTCACATAATTTAAATCTGGAACTGAGAACGTTTTTGAAGCACAAAAATGAGGAGATGCTAAAATATAAGCAAAACGCCCAACTTGTATGAAAATTTTAAAATTAATTTAAATTAAATTGCGGTAATTTTAAGTGATCTTGGAAGTAACCATAATTGCATCTTTGCATTTTTAATATTTCAGCTAAAAGAAATAACTCTTGCCATACTACGGGAGAAATCTGCAATGGAGGACCTCAATTTTGTCAGAGAATATTTGAGGATTGTGGATTTAGAGTCTGAGTGCATTGTTAACCAGCTTCGGTAACAAAAAACATGCTAATGCAAAAATATTATGTCGGTGGTGGTATATATTTGTTTCTTATCTTAATTTATTACATTATTCGAAATACGTTGATTAATATAAAGTTTTTGTTTTTGGGCTTGAAATAAAGCCTGGAGAAACTCCACATTGAGGCTGCAGAAGAACACGAAGAAAGCCGGAAGGAGACCGAAGAGAATTATCAGAAAATAAAAGTATTTTTTGATGAAATGGAGCAAGAGACTTTGGAGATGGAAGAAAGGTAAGACAGTTCCTTATAACTAAACTGTTTTGCAATTACTTAATCATACTATAACTGTTACGCTTGACTTTACTTTTACAGTATTGAAAAATACAAACATCTTGCTAGTGATGATGAATACTCGAAGATTCTTCAAGAATACCTAAATCTCGAAGAGGAAATCAAAACCAAGGAATGGGTGAAAGAACAACTAATGCAAGGCCCAAAAGATGATTCTCTTCTTAAGGATGATTCATTTTTCAATTAAAGAGGACTTTGCTTAGCATTCAAGTTAAACCAGTGAACTTATAAGGTTGTTATTTACTTCGTTTTGTTAAATAAATAAAGAATTTTATTCGATGTCCAAATTCAAATGCTTAGCTAATAAAAATAATGTATCGAATGTAAATTATTTGTTAAACTGGGTTGATAATAATAATATTTTGATTACACATAATTATGTATTTTAAGCAGCATCCGAAAAATAAGATAAGACGTACAATTTTAATTCAAGCTTATACTAAGCTCATACACGATATATTAATTATTAATTTAGAATTCGGAATTTATACTGAAAACTGACAAATCTAAGAATCCACAAATCATATCATACGGTATTTATACTTACTTAGGCTTACAGGTACTATACTTTCTATTATAAAACTTCAAATGTAAACCGGGTTAATTTAATGATAAAGGCGAAACAATGAAGACAAACAATTCAGGTTTCAATTTCAGAAAATTGTCAAAATGCATCATTATAGTACATATTTACTTTACGTTGTATTGCTTCTGTTTGGTGTAGCTTGACTCGCTAATTAAATTAATAATTAATATATTAAATTATAGTTTTAATATGTAATTACATGATCCTAATCTTTAATAACAATTTCCAAAAAATCTACCATTTTTGGCACCCTTGGCCAAAAAAAAACTATTATAGGTTTAAGTAATATTATCTAGTATTTTTCCAAATTGAATTTTGAACTCCTTAACTACTTCTCTTGTAAATCTTGTGTAGCATGTCGTAAAACAATCCTTTAGGCAACTCCTCATTCATTTGCTGAATATGGGTGCAAATCAGGTTGTATGTTTGTTCCTCGTAATTATGGTAAACATCTTCCAATTGTAATTCTACTTGACAATTGATGAGTATCGCTCCATCATGTACCTTTAATATTTAAAACAAAACGGTTCATTCATTCATAAAATGATTAATGCGAATAAAATTATTTTTTAAGGTTCTAATTTCTTACGTTTCCATTCTTCGATCTTGTCCAGTTCTCGTATCCAAACTTTGACCGAAAATAGTTTTGTAAGAAATGTCATGCATCACTTCCATTAACTTAGGATAACATGGCTTTCCACTGAAGTTCTTCCGCAGAATTTGATAAATCGTAGATTCCAACAAGAGAGCGTCATTTACTGCTGCCAATCCAAGATTGTCAACCTTGTACCAGCAAGGCCGTCCTCTTCTGGTTTCACTTCCATCCATGATGTCATCGGACACCAAGAAAAATGCTTGAAGCTAAATAGTTAAACATTCCAATCAATTGTTCTTCATCTTTTCCTAATAATTTTATGCTGTAAGCATTCATTTAATTGACTTCAGTTAAAAAATCAAATTCTTACGATTTCGACACACCATCCCAAAATATGTGAAAGCCGCACGTTTTCCTCAGTCAACTCTTCAGGAGCCAAATATTTATAAGCAAGAGCAGTGTATAAACCCCTACGAAAACAATAATAATTGATTAGCTTAGCTTATCAGATTTTACAACTTTGCAGCACATGGGGGTGAATTGATAATCCATTTACCTGTTTCGCTTTCCATGTGGTACGTTGTACTGAAGAACCCTTGCCATCCATCTATTTGTCTCTTCCATATCTTTCATGTCTGTAATTTCTAGAAGATCCTTTACAAGACCATGGTAAACGCTCATG
>JAHZNJ010003252.1:0-18967 GCA_027744475.1 Lepidocyrtus cf. sotoi NNG-2020 | reverse complement strand
ATCGGGATTTAACGCACATTTCGGGAGTTATCAGGTGCTTATAAGGTCCCGTTTTGCAAAGCCTAGTTAAAAGGCAAAAGTAATACGCAGGTAAGCTTTAGCACATTTTAATTTATTTTCTGCTTGTAGGCGCAATGGGTAACTGTTGTTCTGCCACCTTTTCATCAAAAAGTTCTTTTTTAAAAATATATTTTAAAATTAAGTATAAAAGCACTTAAAATAGTTGCCGCTGCTACATTTTACCTTACATAAAAGCGGAAATATGTGACCGATTTTTTGTACATTTGTTACCTCTTATCTGATTTTATCATGTATCATGACTAATAAAGATCGCTATCATATATTTCACAATATCCATTTATTACCAATGCTTAACTTAATTACTATGTGATGATCAAAGACAAATTTGCTTTTGGTTTCTATTAACAAAAATAATAATGAAACAGAGAAACGATTGTTCTATGAATACCAATTATTATAATTGGAAAGATGCTACTACTTACTAGGCAATCTAATATCAATTTTCCTCCTTCCCTCTCCTCGCTACTAATTTCAAAAGTAGGTAATTCAGGAGTGAACCCCCCACCAACAAACAAGAAACCCAAATAACCCCGCTACCCAAACACGTGAAAACCAAATATTACCCCCAACCCAAATATTACGACTATGTTTGCAAAAATACAAATATTTCAGAGAAAAAATTCCGAAATCGACGGCGTTTGATAGAAAAAGCCCTGTTTTCATTTTTCTCAGACGGTTTTTGATAGGAAGGGTCCTGTTTTAATTTTTTAAAGAAGAATTTAGAAATTTAGAATTCGTGTTTGGTGTTTGAAATTTGTGTTGGGGTTGGGTATTTGGGATGGATAATAATATTTGGTTTAATGTTTAAATAGTTGAGATATTTAGGACGATGTTAGGGTTCGATGTTTTTTAAAGAAAACGTTTATTTGATTTATTCTTCTGAAAAAACTTTAGATGAGATATTTTGATATAAAAAAGTCGATTTGCGAATTTTTCTTTTGAAAAACTTTAAATATGTCGTTTTTTATCAAAAGCAGTCAATTTTTTAAATTTTCTTCTGAGAAAAATTAAAACAAGACTTTTTAATTTAAAAAACGTCTATTTCTGAATTCTTTTTCTGAGAAAAATGAAAACAAAACTTTTTCTATCAAACACCGTCGATTTCGGAATTTTTCGTCTGAATTATTTCTATTTTTGCAAACATTTTAGCAACATTTGGGTTGGAGGGAATATTTGGATTACCCGTTACCCGTGTTTGGGTAGCGGGGATATTTGGGTTTCATGTTTGGGTTGGAGGGGGGGGGGGTTCACCGTAATTCAGGTCAATTGAATATATTCGTGGATTTTTAATAAACTATTAAGTAAAATTTCCGCGTCAGCTGCTACTTCGCTTTCCAAATATATTTCTTTTAAATTAGATTTCTCATTCTAATTTCCCGTCAAAAATTCCAATCACATTGAATAGCGATCAGCATAGCATAACAATATTGATTATGAGAAATTAGTTTGAAGAAGTTAGTGAATTTTAATTAGGTTAAAGTTGAAGTTTAAATTAATCGTAAGCAGCCTAGTTCGTGCAAAAATTAACAAATTTTCGTGATGTATTTTTTAATTTTTCGCTTTCGGTAATTGTGAAAAAGCTAAAAAATATTTTTATATCTCCTCTTGTAATCCTTTTTACCACCACAGCATCTTCAATTCCATGCAATTTGACTAGGTAGTTTTTAGTAAGATTGAGCTACAATTTTTGTAAGGAACTTAAAAGCTTATTGGAAGGAATACATATTATGCAAAAGAAAAAGAAAGAAAAAACCATATTATTCAAATTTCAAATCTACCTTCATATCATTATTATATTACTTACTTTTTTTACTCGGAAGCCGTTCCGCATGAATAAAGAAGCTTGACATGAATATCTCGGGGTAAAGGAAGTGGAAGTTAGAATAACTATGCAATTTTTTGCTATGTATTTATGTATGCAACCTATAAATGTAATGGAGAATATTTTAGCTTTTAGCAATGGTTGAACACTTTTCTTCTATCTTTTGCTATGGGAAATACTGAATCGAAACGAAACTATACATGAAGAACTGATGCCCCTTTTCTTCCTTATTTCTTCACGCATATAAAAACCTTTACTATTTTTTGCTGTAAATACTAGATGCAAGAAATTTTGTAAAAGGGTATCTGCATTGTTACAGAATACAACATTTTAAAAAGAAAAAATTCCATGCATATGGAATCAGGGAGATATTGCTCCTCCGTTCCTTGGAGACAAAATAAAAGGATGTTTGTTTAAATGGGTTGAGTAGTTGCGACTTAAAATACAACAGCAGCAGTATTATGACGATATGCATCTGGAAAACCGTAAAACCGGCTAAAAACGAACGAATGAGCTCAGGCAGGCAGCAAACCAAATTCAAAACGTAACGTCCTCTAGTCGTCGTATCACTTAAATATGCTACATATCCAAAAAAAGGAAATATGACAGGAATAAGAGGAGCTTCAGCCTACAAAAGAGAAAATTGTTGCCAGAGTGCAATGTAATGCAAAACAATGCAACGCAGGTTAAGCCAACAAACGGTAATTTGAAATTTCCTGTTTTCTTTTTTAAAAAACTACCTTTTACTGTTTTGTCATAGTCGACCCTTTTTTAAATCTAATTCGTAGACAATGCAAATTATTTTACTGCACAAAAGTACCTTGTAATACTTGTGCAATATGTATCTGCTGATATGTTCTTGTTGGAATAATGGAACTAACTGGACTATAGAAGAAGAAGTGAAGTGAGTTTAAATATGGTTGAGGAGAATCTATGAATAAATTTAGCACGTCGAGACAAAAACATACATGTTTTTTCTAACTTGTTCAAAACATATAGCGACCGGCCGACATTCATTTGTTTGCTGCTAAATGCTTGCCAAAATTCAAACAGATGGGAGAAATTACATTAAACCGATGTGGAATTGTAAAAAAATAGTGCGCTGTTTTCTACATGAGCAGTAGTAGTACGGAAAGGTTACTAAGATAGTTCTCGACAATTCGTTGTTGCTGTAGTTGTAGTAGCTGGAATTGAAAAAAAATGACAATTGAGGCATGAACGGGAGAACCATGCATGTTCTAATAGGTTGTCTCTGCAAGAATGCACAAAACAGACATCATCAGCATCATCATCATCAAACATGATTTTTTTGGGTGAAAAAGTGAAAGTCGACAAAAGGAAAAGTATGGGAGAGAGACGTTTAAAGTAAAACGGAAAATGTTTATGCATATATATATACCTACCTATAAAGTATAAAATGTATTAAATAATGCTATGGCGATGATGATGTTCATAAATTGCAGAGCACTTGCTTCCATGATGCAAAAACGCAAATAAAAAAGTATCTTATTTGATAGTGATGAGGATAATGATGACGGCGACAAGGTTAAATATTATTGCTATGATTTTTTAGCGTAAGCAAAAATACGAATTCGTTCAAATGAAGTTGATGTTGCTGGTGTGATTGTGATAACTTACCTGTCGAGGGATGAGCGCCGTCACCTTGTTAGTAGGAATGCAATGGGAATAGACTTTGTAATGTTGTACGATATAATGCCCAATTAATGTTTGTGGATATGAGTTGCTTCAAATATTATTTGAGCGGGAAAGTCAAATGCTACAATGTGTATGCATATAGAAATGGAATTAATTTCCTGAGTATTTATAAAGTTGCCTTACATCTTCATTCATATTTAATTCTGTACATAAATTCACAATGAAGCTTTGCGTCGCACAAAATAAGCGATGCGACAGTATGAATGGAAGTTCTTGAAGCCTGTGTGAAAACAAATGAAAAACTCTTTTTATCAACCAAAAATGTACTATGAACTTCCGAAGAACGGGATCTGGAAGGAGGTCAGGGCTGTGAGGATGATGATGGTAGTGAGGCTGCAGCAGCGGCAGTGGAAAACTTTCACCGAAAGAATAAGTATATTGTAATCGTGACTATTCCAATTTCCTGAATGTAATCTTCCAACCAACCAACCACCAGTAGGCTTAAGCATCACCTGATTTATGTGATTCTCGTTTTGCAGAAACTAATTGCACCGACCAGCCGACCAAACACAGAATTTTTCCTTATTCCAGAAAAAAGAGATACAGAATTAATATCTGGCTCTTCTTCCCCGAAAGGTACACAGTTGTAGTATCAGCATTAGCCTTTAAGTAAATCCTATGAGCTGCACATGTCCAAGCACTCTACCACTTTTATGAAATTACTTTCCCATCTCTCACTAGAAAATAATACAGAAAAAAGGTTATCATTTCTCAGTTGAAGACATAGCACTGCACAGTTTGAGTTGTATTTGCTACTGCCACAGGTTTTTAAATACTAATATATAAAAGGATTTTTCCCGAATTTATCATTTTAAACTCAATAAATTATAAAAAACAGCTAACTCTTTACGTTTTAGACAGACATATTTAATAGTAAACGCTAAAAATTCAATTTCGTTTTAAACTATTGAATTACGTCAAGGCAGGCTTAAAAGACGGCAAGACGAACATGAGCCTTATATATATTTAATAGGTATTAGCCTTGAGATTCTCGAAAGAAATAATAAATTCTTTTTTAAGAAAGCTGCACTTGCAAGATTGGTTTTATTCGTGATGAGGTATGAATTGAACCGTGAATTCAAAAGACCTGATTAAATTAGCTAAAATGCATTTCAAGCTTGATGATGATGATGCTGATTAGATGAATCATCTTCAGTACTAAATAATCTAATTTATAGTAAGTGAAGTTATTCCTACGCAGACCGTGCTTACGTTAGTTAATTCAGGTAGCATTATGATGTATAATTTGATAAATGGATGAAATAGAATTCAACTTTGCGAATAAAACGCTGAAATTGCAAGGATCATAGATTAAGCTTCTCAATGATTATTGCCGTTTAGCCTTTCCCATTGTTTTTAAAATTCGTTTCTGACTTACTTTTTCTCTTTTTACCAACTACCATGCAAGGATAATATTATGTGTGTATGGGCTCCAAAAAAGAAACTTAATATTGATTGAGTTAAAAAACGAATTGTTGTTGAGATCAGCAAATTTGATTAAAGAAATCGTCATTTTAGTACCATCTAAAACTCAATTTGCTTTCTAATTCTGATAAAACGTTGTATGAAAATTGCTTTTTATTCTTCTAAGAAAAAGAAAGAAAAGAATAGTAGGTCTCTGCGTTTTTCAGATTACTTTGTTGCAATCTTGCCGAATGTAGTAAGTAGTAACATGTTTAAGTGTGCTTACAACTTCATTTCACAATGATAAAATCTGAACGAAAGTGGGAGAGAAAACCATAAAATTTGACGGCTTTATACTTTATACTTGTGTTCTATATAAATTCACTTACATTTAAGCAATAATAGCAATGCGATTCAAAGAAAGAAAACCTTTTCCAAAAATAAACTTTACTTGCGTACAGAAATGCTACTACAATATTCTTAATAGCATAACAAACTCGCGAGAAAAGTACTATCAATATTCATTACGAGAGAAATTTCATTTTTAGAAAAAAAAGAATGAAAATGATCATCATCATTATCATACTTATCAATTCATTTTCTTTTATCTGAAAATAGAATAGGTATTGCGTAGCAGTATTTTATGTAAAAGTACAAAAAAACTGAAAATAGGATGAAACGATAAGAGCGTATAAGTACGTAAAGTAAGTCACTATATTTATTCAGACCTTTAAATAAATACATCATCATCAAACAAACTGCTGCTGCTGCTATTTCATTTTATTTCATACAGAAAAAACACTGCTGCAAAAACGGGAAGGAGGTGGTGGTGGTGGTGTCCAAATGACCCTTAAATGCTGATTTATTAGCGAGTTTGTGTACTTACATTTTTACGTTTAAAGAAAGAATAATTTCATGTATGAAAAAGTTACTTTGTTTTGTGTCGTAATGTACAATGATAGTTGTAGTATTTACTCGTTTTTGCTTCTGTTTTTTCAAGCAATGATTTTCTAGGGAAAGAAAAATAAACATAAAAGCTTCGTTGCATAACACGTTACTCTTACTACTACTACTCAATCGTCTCATTCAGACAAAGCCTATTCTCTCTATCTCATTCCACTTGAAGCAGAGGAAATGGCATTATAGCAGCCGGATTTTTTTATTTCCAGCAATAGCAGCCGTAGGAAAAGCAGTCATGGAGCCATTCAGAGTATAATAGATGTGGAAAGAGTTGAAAACTCATTCAATGCTGTAATTCAATCTCTTATTCTCCTGTATAAATGGCCTTAAGCTCTTCACTACTCCAGTCGTTTAAGGGTCATTCTCCAAGAAATAGATGAAGAGTAGCAGCAGCAGCAGCAGTAGAAGGAAATAACAGAAAACGGGAAAGAAGAGTGGTGGTGGTAGTGGTACAAAAAATAGTGGAATAGGCTTGCTGGAAGACAAGAGAGGGAAAGAAAGGAAGAAAAGAAAAAAGAAAAACAAAATAGAAGAAGGAAGTAAGGTAAGCTTACTTTTGAGGAGCCCAAGCTCAAATGATATTTTTCATACCCTTCACTTCACTTCTTCTTCTTCTCCCTTTACTTATTACCCCAGCCATTTGCCGTAAGTAATACTACTTCTTCTCCTACTACATAACTGTAGCCTCAACTAAACTGTATGTCTTCTGACAGTCTTGCTTTGTTAGCATTTGCAATGACTCAAACCGTTTGTAACTTACTATGTGCTTTTCTCGCTACTGCTATTGCTGTTGATGCTGCACTCATATATATTTTTATAAGCATATTTTGTGTCTTCATACTCACGATCGGTAGGAGAGAGAAAGAGAAAGGGAAGAAGAAAGTGGAGGAAGAGAAAGATATTTATATAAGAAAAAGCAGCAGCTATCGCCACTACTGTCTCTTTGTTGAGCTTTTGGTTTTAGTTGGTCGCTCGTTGCTGCTCCTAAAAGTAAATCAAATTCAGTCGCTTAACCCGCTACTCCTCTGGTGTTCTTGTTGAATTTTATAGCTGGCTTAACTTTCACAGCCTACAAAATGGGCACTCAATCACTTGCCAGCTTTCTTCCTCCTCCGTGGATGGTGAAGAGGAAGAAGAAGAAGTTAGCTAAATGGGAAGAATGAGAAGCACAAAAAGATACGGATTACATAGTTTATGGCTAGGTAGCCTCTATAAATATACGCATCTATTTTATAAATACAATCCTTCACCCTCTACTTTCCTTCACTCTTGTACTGTATCAAATAATTTTAAATAAATAGGTGAAAACCGTGAAATGCTATATATATAATGGGATAAATACAAAATTACATTTAAAAAAAGGAATATGGACGTAGTACACGTTTGTATCATTTCTATCTAGCACAAAGCCGTGCAGTTTCACTGAAAAGATTGCAATATCTCTGTATCTAGTAAAATGGAACAACTATCATGTCACACTTTAGGATATAACGCGATTTCTTCTTCTCTTTCTTTACTTACTTAACTGCTTATAAAAAAATTTCTTTTTCTTCTATTCTGCAGCAAGTCTGCATCTAAAACCTACATCCTTCCTCTCTCTCTTCTCTTTTGTTGTATAGTACAAAATAATAAAAGACACACAAAAACTAAAAAGAGAATTGGATGTTGCGATGCGATGTAAGTAAGCAACGGAAAGGAAAAGACTTATTCTTTCTTGTCTTCTTTCTCTTTCGCTATTTGTTTAACCTGACACTAAGTAAGGAGGAATATGATGGGACTGTATGGTCCCTGGCTACCCCATTTTACAGGATCCCAAGCGGACACTATAAGTTTTTGTCTTCTCTTGTTTGTCGTGTACCATTTCTTATTATTTTATACGTGAAATAGCAATATATTAGTTGAAACACCCATTAAACACAAGTACACATTTAGTTGTAAATCTACGTTTGAGTACGGAAGAGTGAATGTAATTGAGAGGGAAAAGAAGAAGAGGAAGAAGAAAGATAGAGAGAGAAAAGGGGTTTGTTCGTGAGTAGGACGGTTTTGTAGAACTACTGGAATTTCCCATATTAAAAAAAAGTAAGATTGCTGTGGAGGGAGAAGAGAAGAAGTAAGTGGTGGTGGTGGTGATGGTGTTGTTGCCGTTACAGTTTTTCAATATATAGGTAACAAAAAATATGTATGTATATAAGAATATTATTTTTATACATGTAACAGATTTTATTATTAAATTGAGAGAAGACACACTTCTAACTCTTCCTAGCACAACTATACTGCTATGTTATGTATGTTGGGGTTTCAAGCACATTTCTCATAAATTTATGCAAAGTAAATGACCCTTTTTACTGGAAAACGGCACTGATGAGTTTGTGAGCTTGTTCTACTAAGGAGGAAGACTAGGACGGTAGTAAAAAGTTAAAGTAAAATTACAGTAATAATACGCGTAGTAGAATAATATTATGTAGTTGTACATTGTTAACGACCTACACACTATTTGATCATCTTGGGGGTAATAAAAGAAGCATCTAAAAAATAAGATGAGCTATTGTTTCACTACTCCCCACATAAGTTATGCACGACCTTAAAACACGATTTTCACCAACTAACTATTATATTAAAGCCATTGTTCTTTGTTGTTTTGTTGTTATACTGATTATGCGGTAGGAAATAACTTGTAAATTAGCAGCACACTACGTACGTACAAAACACGGTAGTAAAAAGGAAAAAGTAAGTAACTTTTCGTTTTATAGTATGCGTCCTTCACACATGAGGTCAACAGCAGTAAATTTGAAATGCTGCATGCTCATTCGAAACATTTTATTTCGCTTCTTCAGCCATACTCAAACTTTATACTGAGAGTTCACTTTTCTTTTACATTTTCCGTAGAAAACACTAGAAAGAACACTAGATAAATTGTAGATTTTAAAGTATTCAACTACCTATATTACTTCTTCTTACAAATTTAATTACTTTTTTATATTTTAATATCCTTGAAAATTTGCAAACGGTCTGAGAGGATTAGTAAACCGACGAAGCCTGTGTAACAGTTTCCACTGACCGCAATCTAATCTAAACTGCAGAGAAAGAGAGAAAAAGAGAAAGTGAAAGAAAGCTTAAACTGATTAAGCTGATAATAGAGCAAAAAGGAATCTCATTTTAAATATTGTCTGTCTAGCTAGCTAGCTAGTCTAACCGAAACAAGCAAAGTTCTTAAAAACTACGTTCAAAAATGTTTCAATCTCGTAAAGAACTGGAAATTCTCATAAAAACTGAAGTTGGAATCATTATATAATCGTAATAATAAGCGTGAGCTTATCACCATCATAGTCATCATCCATTTCTTATATCCAGTGTAAAGCTTCTGTTTCGGCTGTGATAACTTCCTACGAGCGTAAAAGCGCACATAAGCAGTAGCGGTGCAGTGCGGTACGGCATGATCTAAAAGTGTGTGTGTTGTGTTGTGTGGAGCTCAGGCAACTACTTACTACAACGACGACGGAAGTAGACAAAAGCTAATACTAAAAATGTCTGGTACAAATCCTCAAAGTGTTTAATATGCAAAAGAAAGAAAAAACTGCTGCTGCTTAAAAATCATAATAATAATAGTACAACTACAAGTATTTCACATGGCGCATACTTCTGTCATAAAAGTTTCTCTTTTTGCAAATAACAAGAAGAAGAAGAACTAAAAGGGGAAAACTTGCATTTTAGAATTCTAAATAGAGAATGTTCTCTTCCACTCCCTTTAGCTAGGCAAAACATGTCTATAGATATATCCCCTTGCCGTTTATTTATGAGCATCTTTCTTAATTCCAAAAACATGGCACTACTCAAATCCGCGAAAGCTCCACTTTTCCCTCTCCCTATCTGTATTTTACCAAAAAACTACTTTCTTTCTTTTTTACTTTCGTACTTTCCTCCCTCGCGCGCAAAATTCTTTTCTAAAATGTAAATATACAAATTTATATGCAGTACAAAAGGTATAACAAAAGATAAACACATAAATGAATGTAGGAGAAATTTTTTCCTTCCTTTTTGACTTTTCTATTTTCAAAGAAACTTGGTTAAAAACCTTAAACCTTATTATACACACAACGTGGTATACCTACTTGAAAGGAAGGAGAGTTTTCCCTTGCTGTGGATTGACAAATTCAACCTGATAGAAGTAGTAGCGGTGGTGGTGGGTGATGCGGTGGTGGTTGTTGGTTGTATGGTCACATTCTCTCTATATATTTTTTAGTTCTTCTTCCTCTTCCTTATCTTTTTCTTGCCACACGCAACGTGTAGTACTCAACTCGCTTTTTAGTTTTAGCTTTAAATTCTTCATTCAACTACTTCCGTAAATTTCAAAGAGATGTATTGTCTGCTTCAGAACGAGCGTGAGGGATTTAATGAATGAAATATCATATTATGCATAATCGGAGGAAGGAAATTCTAAAATCCGGGAGGATGATGATTATGACAGTCATGATGATGATTATAGTAATGCTCGCTCACCTGACTTGCTTGATTATTGCCATTGCTGAATTCCTGTTATTTTGATCTCTGTAAAGAAGAAATGAAGTCAAACAAAACTTTTTCTGCTGAAAAAGTAAAAACGGAGATTTTTTGAAGGAGCAAACATTTAAATTCGAACTTTGAAACTGTATACGGAGTCTTTTTTAGCCATGTCAGCAGTAGCAGTGAAGAAGTGAAGTGAAGCTCCTTCCAAACTCTCTTTTCTTATCCATTAATACTTATTCATAATGATGAGTCGCACATGTACAGCCCATAAAATGTTACAACAACGTTTTTGTTCTTCCTTTATGAGGTACTTAGAGCTTCAAGGAGTGGTTGTAGTAGTAGTGGCTTCCTTCAAGGTACGTGCAAACATGAATATTTTTTGTACGAACAGATAAAGAATCTTTCAAAATTTCTAAAAAAACACTGCTCTTCCTTTTACTTCTCATAACTGCTGCTGTTTCAATTGTGATGCTTACTCTCTGAAAACAAACTGTCCCGGCGTGAGTAGGTATTCGGACGAAGAGGTAGAGAATGAGAAAGTGTAACGTCAGGCGTAGCCGTAGCAAAAGCGCCGGCACTGTTATTGGTATTGTGTGTATGTGTGTGCCCAATCTTCTAGACATTTTTTGCGTGTTGGTTGTATATGAATATATTATGGACAATTTTTATGAAAGCTTAAATGTGTGTGACGTAATAATATAATGCACATAAAAGTGAATGAGCATAATAATAACAAGCAGGACAACGGAATTCTCACGATGAGTGAAAGAGAGAGTACGTAGTACGTAGTTGAATTTTCGTCGTCGCCGTGTAATAATACATAACCGCTCAATTTTTTTTTCATTTTTTCCATAAAGTCACTGGAGAGTGTGCACAACTAAATTTTCATGAATTTCCATAAGAGACGAGGAACGAGCGTGGACGGACGTCTCATTCTCTCCTTGTGTGAAGGGAGGAGGAAGTATAGTAGTAGCTAAGGAAAAACATAATATCATCATCATCATATGAGGGTTATTTTCTAAATATGGCCCACATAATCTTCCCAAGTGTCTTTATCGATGTGAGGATCTCTGCACACAATAAAATGGTGAAAGTAGTAGTGTTGTACGTTGTACTACTATATGCAAAATGAAAATCCGCTTTTTTCTGGTACTGCCGCTTTCACTGGCGCTCGTCATTGTATAATACGCTGGAATGAAAACTCGAATGAGGCTTGTTGTAATGAAATAAAATGTCCAAAACGCGGCCACATCAAATCATAAATGACTATACTAGTGTGCATGTATTCGTGTGCTGGAGTAAAGCTGCTCACGCTTTTCTTCTCACCCTTTCTTTTATTCGCTCATTCATTCTCTGCTGCTGCTGCTACTTTCTGCTTTCCCAGCTTGAATAAAGCATCTGCTATTTATGGTGAAATGCAGTAGAATAGAATCAAATGAGAAATAAAGATGGAAGTGAGACGCCAAGGATTATTCATGAGGATGAAGAGGAAGATGATGAGATGACAAAGAGTTGCATTCATGATAGGGACGACTTGAGATGGGAGGAATCCTAAGAGAAGTAATATTCATTTTTCAGAGAGAGAGAGAGAGAGAGAGAGAGAAGTGAAATCCTTATTCACTATTAAGTATTACGCCGTCCTTCAAGTTTTGCTGCTGCTACTGCTGTTCTGTCTTTATTAAATGACAGGTGACTTTTATGCACGCAATAAAATATTTTAGCAACGTAATCACAATAATTTATTACATTGTGAATTATGCTTTTTGTAATTTTATTTCTCTTAAATTGAAAATTAGGTAGCAGCAGAAGCATTACTACGACAATTTTTTCATAGGTATTTAAGTATTTGACAAAACCCTTCAAGACGACTTCTTTTGCGTTGTTGTTAATGAAAAATATAAATTGTAAAAAAATTAAAACTAAAAAGAAATAAAGCTCACTCGCAACATGAAAACTGATTTCCTGTACAACTATTTCGTAATCTCAGATTGGTAAAATATTACATAATATTATTCTCCAACAAATAAAAAATGTCATGTAAGTAGTTTGGTATAATCTGAGAATCTTTTGCGTTCAAAGGTTTAAAAGAAACAGTGTGTAATACATTGTGTGCAAAATATAATGGAGAATGCACAGCAGCAACAGCAGCAGTGGTTATGCACAATTTTGTATTTTTCTAAAGTTACTTTTTATTATAGCGAACTGAAATGCATCCTGTACGTACCCATAATCCGAAATAAATTGCTTATAAAATAATCAGCTCTTGTGCTACACAGTAGTGTGAGTGTTTTGGAGGCTTATCTGTAAGAATCAACTGTTCATATTTCATTTCGCAATGTATAATTTTTATATTAAAATGTCTTAAAATTGTAGTTTTCTACAATAAAGATTATAGCATATGACCCCTTTTGTTTTCCCTATTACAATTACGTACTACACATTCGAAGGAAAAATCGTACCAACCAACCGTATGCATGTAAAATCGTTCTCCAAAATAAAATGTAAGCTGCAATGTTCTCTCTCGCCTTATCATTTGAAAAAAGTCATGAAGTGTTGTACTAAAATCAAGATCTACAGTTTTGATATAGCAGCAGCGGAAAAAGAGAGAGAATGAAAGAGAACCGTGTTACAGAGAAGAAGCAATAGGAAACGCTTTTGTTAGCAGATATTATCCTTTATTGTGGTCCCATCAGGGCAACCATTATTACCGTAGAATCCGGTCCTCTTAATTTTTATTGTAGGGGGTTTCAGAGGAAGTTTAAGTGTGTCCTAACCAGTTATTATTTTCCTGCAATAGCCACCTACTCTTACACCATCACTACAAAAGTAATAATTTTTAAATAAGGAAAGAAAGCCAAGAGTCAGCTCACATAATATGTACATACTATATGTTTTCCCTTTCCCTTTCTCTTTCGATAAATATATATGCATAATACATTTATGTATTATTCCCTCGGTAGTTGCATTTCCCTCGTGACACAAGTAGACTACCTCATAAAAGACTAAACACTTTTTAAACAACATTTCTGATGACAATCAACTATATCCGTTTCTCCTGCATTTGAATAGAACGGTTATTGTTATTATTTTTACATGAAGTTCAGCTAGGAAATAACAGGAAGCCTCGTTGTTGTGACTTTTAATGTTGTTTTGATATGCCCGAGAAGAAAGAGATAGGTTAGAAAGAAGAAATATCCAACAACAACAGAACAACGGCCAAGAAGCTAACGCCAAAGCAAAACCTATTTTTTTCTATTTCCTCCTACATATTTGACGACGACGAGATAGAGCAACAACGACAACGGCCACTGGACAAATCGCAAAAATATAATAAACTGTAATACAAAGAAAGTCTATGGAAAGTAAATTGTTGTAGTAATACAACATCGTATCATGAAGATGATCAGTCGGAAAGTCAGATTTTATTTCCCTATTCACAACCCCATCACATCAACAAACTATCTTTTTATATCGCTTTAGCAGTGTAAAAGCTAGCAATTCTAGTGCGGTTATGCTCGTATTATTTCCGCTGTTTAGAATAACCAGTAGTAGTAACCACTGAAAATTTTATGTGTTAGGTTGCCACGAAGCAGTTAAAGAAGCAATAATAAAATGGTAACAATAATAATAATAATGTTGGTAATAATGTTTTTGCATCGAAAGAAAAAAAACTGCGACAGAACTGTCCAGTGAATGCAAACAGTTATGTTTATGCTGCTGTGCTGTGCTATGGTATGATGAGTTCAATGGGGCTTTGGATATGTCACGGTCACACGTAGGGAGGGGTAAACTTGGCAGGAGTCTTCGGAACATCAATAATAATAATAACGACGACGGCGGCGGCGGCGACTACGACGACGGCCACTGCTCCTCTAGCCGACGGGACGCTTACTACTCTGTAGAATGAATTGCAGACCTAACGTTACGGGGATGATGATGATGATAATAATCATGATCCTCACTGACGATGATAAACCAATATTATATAATAACGCCGAGTTTAATTAAAACCTCAGGACACTAACTGTTTGTTTGTTTTGTTATCACAGAAACAGAAACAACTAAACGTTCATTAATTAGTAGGTGATGTGAGATAACAAGGATTTAATTTAGGGAACATACCTGGTGAGAGTCATCACATACATAATTCACGTATTCAAGTATTTTATTCATAAATAACAAACAAACGATGATGATAGCTTAGTATATCAATTGTTTCCCCTTTTTTCATTGTGGTTGTACCTCAAAATCCTATCAAAAAAGTCAATTAAAAAAATAACAGTTTTGAATATGGTTTTGCTTTAAAACAAATGAAAAAATCAAAAACTCCTTAAAAGTAGATAAAATGCTGAAAAAATAAAAATTTTAGGTCGTTTTCAGGGCTGCAGCATAAGTAGCAACAGCAACGCAGCGGTATAATATTATTCCGGTTTCATAGTCAAAGGCGCAATATCCTCCTCTGCAGTAAGCAGCCCTTCTCCGTATTTTTGACATGTCCGCTTCAGTGTAGCAAGTGAGTGAGAGAGAGATGGAGAGAGAGGTACGTTAAAAATATCGTCAAACGATTCCAATTTCCTCTCTTCCCCCATTTCTCTCTACAGATTTTCAAAGTTTAATATGTATTATGTATGATTCGATATTGTAGGGGAATGTAACGCTACGGAATACTAAAATTGTTTCAAATCCCACGACTAATTCGGAGGATTTTGAGTTTCCCATTTTGATTACAATTGAGCTAGAGAAGGTTTTAAAAAATCGGAAAATAAAAAACAGGATGCTGAGAAACAAAGGGACAATCTAAACGTAAGTCGCCAAAAAAGCTTGGCTTGGTAATTTACTGAAATACAATACTATTGCTGCATTTTCTATTCTTATCTGGGGATAACTGACGCATTCAAAACGAGTGTATTTTCTTTGTAAGTGTATCGTAACAATGTGTACATTCTCTGTTTTAATATAAATGCGGCGGTGGTAGAGTCACATTCGCTGTTAACCTTTCTCCTTTTTCTCTTTCTTTTCCACACTCTCTCTAGCTAACCGTCATCACAACCCCCAGAACCAAAAGAGTAAAAAGCTCAATTCAACCACTAACTTCATACATAAAAATATTTAAGATCAGGGTACCGAAAAATAAAGAACTTTGAGTTTCTGTGAGTACATAATAATCTGTAGTTATTTTAGTAGTATTATTATGTATATCCATTTTTTTATTCTGGAGGAAATGAAATGAAGTACACAAACTGTAGCATTAATGTGGACATATCATTAGATAAATTTTACTGATACGTAATACTACATACTACGTACCTTTTACACTTATTGCTGTTGTTGTTGCTGTAATGAAATGCTTGTAATAATGGTTGTTCTTCCGTATAATAATATGTTTTATCTTCAACTATCTTTTGGGTTTCGTTTGGTCGTCGGTATTCTAAAAGGAAAGAAAGCCCTGTAGCGAAAATACACCACCACTACACCGACAACCATCACGAAAGTGAAACTCATATTTCCGCAACATGCAAGCATGCAAAATATCAATATTGAATGTTTCACCACCACCACCATCAGCCAAGCAGAAAAAAAGTCAATGGGTTTTACACGTTAGTAAATGGCAAAAATCGGGGAACAACTGTTAGCTTTACCACAGGAGTATAAAACATCAAACAAATTGCGGTTCAGTGCACTGTGATGTAAGTAAGTAAAGAGTAAAGTAAACTTTCAGATAAATCTAGCACAAATCTGGGAAACCAAACAGAACAGAACTAAACAACAGAAGCAGCAGCAGCGTAATAATATATATACGAAGCAAAATGAATATAAGACCGACAAACAAGGACTCCAAAAGAGCATACAAGGTTGAGTTTGACTTTCTGATTGCATGTTGTACATGCAATTACGTAACGGCAACTCTGCAAATTTTATGGAGTCGAGAGAGTGGCATGCAATGTTATCCTTAGCCTAACCATTCTAACCAAGGCAATATACTTTTACTGGATGGTTGGGTTTTGGAGAAAGGGAATGGAATTTTCAATAATTTTTTTGCAAATGAAAAAAGTAAAGCTTACTTTTTGTGTGATATAATATAGATATAGACTAATCAATTGAATGCAAATTTCTAATCCAGCTTATTTGTCCCAATTGCACATTTTTTCTCGGTTTTCTCATTAAGTAATCTACACATCATTATTTAGTACGTTTACGATAGAAATATCTTTTATTGCTGCCTATTTGCAAAGAAATAAATACGTTATCGTTGCTTCAAACCTTTCTTTTTACCTACCCATTCGATATGTAAGATTGTCCGTCCGTCCGTCTGTCATTCTCCTTGTGGTTTTTAAATGCAAGTCTCTACAATATTTGCAAAAATCTACATGCTTATGCTTAGGCGATTGCTCGACTAGTCTTTATCGGCTGATCATTACATACACTCCTTGATTTAAAGATTGAAAGAAGGGATAAAGGAAAAGGGCGCACTTGAAAAAAGGATTTGTTTGTTTGAACCTTTTCAACTAAAGCAGAGACCTTGGAATAGTCCTTACCTTAAGTCCTGAGACTATTACCTATGCTTCGTCTGTCTTTTGCAAATCCATATTATAATTTTGTATTAGTGTTTTAGATGGATTTTTGAGGAATAAAATGAAATGCATAGATATTTTCCATTACTCTAACCACTTGTGAGGAGGAACAGATGGGTACTAAAGGAAGATCATTATTATGAGAGTATTACTATGCATAGCTCACTTCTGTGTGATGTCATGCGAGTATAGTAATAGGTAGATTGTGTAGACTTTCTATGTCTTTCTTTTCTTTCTTCTACTTCCTCTCATTTCTTTCTTTCTTTCATTCTTCCTTTCTTTCAAATACACACATCCACAAAGAAGAAGAAAAGGATATGGAAAAGAAAAGCGATTGAATCGTTGATCGACCTCTTTCACAAAGCTATCTTTTAGTCTTCTACATCCTCTTCTTTCTTTAGTAAAGCATGCACAAAACTTTATAGTATGTTATATACATCTTTGTAGAAGAGAAGAAAGAAATGCACATGGGATGAAAGTAAAGTGGTAGTTATGATAGAAAGCTCAAAGACAAGGTAGTGACTTGAGAAGAAGCACTATTTCCTTTTTAGCAACAGCAGTAGCAGCAGCAGCCCATTATTGCAGTAAAAAGCTATTTCGACGTTTTTGATTTTCGTGTTTGATGGTTTTATACATACATTTCCTTTCATTTCAAATGTTTATAAAAACATCCTACTATACGTAGGGATACAGATTTCCATCCTCACCGTCATTTCTTTTCATTACTTTACACTCCAAAATAAAATTACTATGCATAATAATATGTGAACTCAGTTATTGTGTTAAATCAAATCAAACGACGGAGCGGAGATACTAATCCCCATTCAAAATAAATTTTGAAATTGTAGTAAAAATCAAATCTAAAAAAGTAATGACTTTGCTAATATTTCAATTTCATCTTTGCTAATAAAATATAAATTGGCAAAACTACATCAAATCATCAGTGATTGGTTTTCTCGTCTAACCTAAAAAAATGTTTTATTTTTTCCATCGATCAAAAGTTACATGACGTTTACTCGTGTATCCTGTCTATCATTTACAGGTGCAATAATGTTTCTTGTTCAGACATTTAAATGGTGATGTGATCATTTCTCAGGAGAAGAAGAGAAGAGAATATTTTAAAATATATAACAGCAAATGGGCTGAATAGACCATTTGAAGAGTGATGAATGGCATCAATACTCAAATAGTTTTACTTTTTTTAAACATCAATCCCAACTCTCTTTCAGAAGAGTTTTTCCTTGAAAACACTGACACTGTCAGTTATCCAGAAGGTCATCAGCTTCTTCTTTTCCCCTTTCCATTCGTAATGGAATAATGCTTAGGGGGTTTCCTCTTTTTCCTCATTTTGCTTTACCGTTGTTAGTAGTTTCCTTTTCAATCGCTTTTTTGGGTCTGCTGATGTGAGCGAAGGAATGTTTTTTGTACTTTTCGTGAGTGAGAGTGAGCTTCCATTTTCTCCACACAGACCTATATCCGTCCGCAGAAAGCACTTTTTTCGTTTGAAATAAAGAGGGAAATCTGTACAACGTGAAAGTAGTAAAGTAAAAAGGGTTTGACTGGAACTGCTTTGGACAAGTTGTGATTTAGTTGGTCGGCTATCAACGCACATCAACATTCTTCGCGTGATGACTTTTTGGTTGAAAGGGAAAGTTGAATCATTTTGCACACATTCTGCTGCTGCTGCTGCCATACTTTTTCATTCACAATTGTTCTCAAACAATGTTTATCCTTGAGGAAAGAGAACCGCTGCTGCTGCTCATTTTAGCTATTTTTCTCCCAAATTTTTACATTTTTATTTTATCGATAAGTACTTCTGCATAGCTGAATTCTAATAAAACTTCCAGACCTGGGTAGATAAAATGAAAGACGAAGAAGAACCCAAAAACTCTCTAAAGAAGAAAGGAAG
>JAHZNJ010003251.1:0-23042 GCA_027744475.1 Lepidocyrtus cf. sotoi NNG-2020 | reverse complement strand
ACAGTAAACATTCTTCTTGAAGAAGAAAACATGCTCTCGCACTCCATCTATCTTCCAAATAATTCACAAAATTCCACCGTCGTCGACCAAATAGGGAAAACGATATCCACGAAGTCTAGCGGAACGGTGAAAGAAGCCGTTGCTTTCTCTTTTGTTCCAACCGATGTCACTTATTATGCGGATACAAAGTAGCTAGTAAACCGGTTTCTTTATTGTTTTCATTTTATTCCTCCGCTCTTAAGAAAAATTAGCTGCTTGATTCTGCTTACTTAATATAAGGTCAAATTTTAGCTTATTTATTTATTTAAATATAAAAAATATGAGGATAGTATCCAAATAGGTAAATTATTCAAACTTTTAATAACTCATAACTAACTCTCTTCTTTTGTGTTTTTTAATATATCATAACTTTATAAATTTTGGAGGAATTTTAATATATATTTCTCCATTGAAGCGGTGCGGCCCACGAAATGAAAATTATTAAAGGTTAGATTTACTTACTCGCAGCCTTCTGCCGTCGGCAGAAGAAAGGAAGTACGTACAAACAGCTATAAACACAAATGATGAGATTCACATCTTAGCTTTCAATGATGTAATAGCATAGCTACAGCAAAGCATTAATATAAAATAAGAAATAATAATCTTAAAAATATAGAAGAACGAAATAAAAACCAAAGGAGTAAGTATAATCTTGCATTCATTTTTCTCCTTTCGCATCGCTCGCATAGAAATTATTCCTCATGTTAGTTGTTATGTTTGTTCAGTAGCTTTACAGTTATGCAACAGCAAAGACTTACTTTACTACTACAACAACTACTTCTGCTGCCTCTGCTTTTAAGCAAACACGTAATATTATACAGATTCTTGAGGGAGAAAGAGGGAGAGACTTGTTACCTTGCCCGGAGAGTGTAGCAAAACAAAGTGCTTTCACTCAGGGAAAAGTCAGTCTATCTTCAGCGTTTGCTATAGCCGCTTCGAACTCATTTCATTGCTAACACTCTTCTACCGCTTTAACGTGCTAACTCACAACACAACGTGCAACTATAATATTTAAAACAGACCAACGCTGTGGGTAATAAAAGAAAGTATTTTTAATTGTAACTGTAGTTTTAACTTAAGGAATTCTTCATTTGCCAAAATCATATTATCGACTGTTCTTTATATTAAGATTTTATCGTACGTAGTTTACTTAACACTGTTACAGAGTTTTAAACGAACCTAGTTTACGAAGTTTCGAGCTGACAATCACTGATGTGCTCCACTTACGTCGAAAATTTGAAATCTCTAATTACCCCAAACTTGATTTTCTTCTTTCGATAAAAAAGCCTTAGGTGAAAAAAGTATCAGGAGCGGTAAAGGTTTAATGAAATTTTTGTAAGTTTAGGAAATATCCGTTTCCAAGAAAGACAGTTTTTTGTGTGTCGCGTCGTCGTTCCTTTTGCTTTACTGCTGTTGTTGTTGCCATTGCTATTGCTGTTTACTTGCAAACAACTTTGTTTGAAACAAACATTAAACTTAATATTGTACTGTGAGTTTTCCGTGTGCAGTGTGCTAAGACACATACTTTTGAAATTGTTTTTAAAATTCTTTTGATACCTTTTCTGAAATGGGTATAATAATATAAAGTTACTCTTAAATGGTTCTACTTACTTATATATATATGTGAATAAAGCAATCACACTACTACATATTATTATACATAATAATATGTCTCCTTGAAATAACTTCATTGAGAAGATCTCAGGAAAATAGGATGCCTATCATTCTGCCAACTTTGGGGAGGTAAGAAGATGTTGTTAATATTGGCTATGTTTTTTTGCACTTCTTACACAATTGCGAAATTGGCCAAATATGTTCATATACGAACTAGATGCATGTAGAACGAATATGGTAGTAGAATAATAGTTTAGAAAATGGAAAGAAGGATGGATGTCTGGGTTCGACATCTCGATTTAAACTTTTTTGATGATGATGATGATGATGATACAGCTGCCACACACTATTCTTCTTACCTGTCTACTTATTTGATGTGATGCGATTTCAAACTACAAATCTTTTCATCCTGTTAAGGCATGGTGCGGTGACAGGAAGTGCTATGTTTGCAAACTTACAATCTCCGGATAATGTCAATTCATCTTTTTTCCATAAAATAATCATAAAAAATCTACAGCACCAATAGTAGCAACAGCAACCTGCTTATCCTCATCTTAATCTTGACTTGAGCCTGACTTGAGCCCACATTATTTTCAATTTCGTTAAATTTGCATCTACATAAAGTAAGTATGTATTGTTAGACACAAATTTTAAAGAGGTAGTTTTTGATTTAAGCAGGGTTTCAAAAGTTCAATTAAAAATAACTACGCAATTAAATTGAAAATCATTTGAAGCGCACTGGGAGCCTTACATCTTACTTTTTCATCATTATCATCATTATTAATATTCAGTTTTGATTGCCAGAAAATTTGTTTAAGTAACCGAAACAACTCTACGTACAAAGTACATAGACAAGTACAAGAATAGAGCTGTGACTTTGAGGTTTGTGCATGATTACTTAATGCTTGAAATGAAATAATTTGGATTCGTTATTATTCGTTAACAAGGAATTTTTTTACAAAAACCCACCACAGTAAATTATTACTCCAGTTACAGTCCATGCATAACTACTTGTACAAATAATGATGTAGGTAGGTTTTTTCGGACCCATGCAAAAACCAGAAACTTGACCCATTCCACATGTGTCGGTTTTAAGAGCTTGGTTTCTTTTAGAAGATTACACGTATGTACTACTTACTCCTTTCAAATCTCTTGGAAAAGAGATTTATGCACTGAACTGGCTATGAATGGGGCTGGCAAAAGACAGGAAAAGAGAATTGGAAGCGCCGCAATTTTATACTTTTGTTTCTTGCTGCTACTGCTGCTGTTCCTGCCATTGCCACCACTACAATGATTATCTTCACACAAGGTTTTCTCCTTAGATGAGCCGTTGCTTACAGAAAAGTGGAAGTGGTAAAGTTTTGCATAATTATATGCATAGATGCCAACTGAATGGGAATCAGCGTGAGAAGAATACGAGAACAAATAATAATACTTCTTTTACACACACTCATATTTCCTTTCCCTCTTATTACAGTCTAGTCCAATCCTCCTCCAGTTCTCCTCTAAACTTAACCTCTTGTCCCTTTTGATATCGTTGAATTTTCATAGAATAAGGACGTGAGGTCAAACTATATAATATGAAAGACTAAAACAGGAGAAATCCCTCTGTTATGCTACTTCTATGGCGTTCCGTTGTGTGTGGTATGTACCCTTTGTACTACTTTCCCTTTGCAAAATAAAGGTAAACAAAGTTTTCCTGTGATCATGATGATGATCATCGTAGTCAGTAGAAGTAGGTAGTAGCCATGGTAGAGATTCTCAACAAAAGTATGTCGCATTTTTTTGTCTGTCTAAAACAAATAGTGGATAGGATGGAGGTTAAACTTTTGCATTTTATCCATTATTAATTGAAATAAACTCGTTTCATAATGTGAGTTGAGTGAGTTCAGTTTAGTTGACCGCTATCTTTAGTTTTGATATAACAACAATGATGCTGGTTTTTTCTTTTGCATTCCCGTCACTTTCCTCTTATGCGTTTACTCACTCATTCACGTTTAGGTAGTTTCATGATTTTCTTGCTCTTATTTACATCCACATATTAACCGCAATTTTGTTTTTTCAGAGAGCACACACACAGTACAAGTACAACACACATCGTACAGTGCATATTAAAGAGAGAGAGAGAAAGGATTGAGTTAATCCATATCTGTAATTCTCGACGCAAACAAAAAATAACACTGAAACGATTGCGATGAAGTTCGCATGTGATGAGTTTAGTTGCTTTGTTGCAGTGTGTTAAAGGTTTGCAAATTAAAACCATTTTGAAAGTTATAATGTGTAGGTTGCTTGTGTTGTGTAGTTGTGTTGTTGAATGAGATTATAATTAAAGGTAATGGCATCAGCATGCTTTTGTTTACATTTTCAAATTCAAACTCTGCTTCTGCTAGAAGCAAAATTGTTCTTTGTAAATGGAGGACTTATTGTTAGTGTACCTGTAACATTTATTAGTTACCTACTTCTATTAGTTTGATTGTGTTGTTGTGTTTGCTTCCCCTGCAGGTATTTTCTTTGTATACATATCTCCCTCCCTTCATCTTTCATCTTTCTGTCGTAGCTCAATAATATTATTTATTATGAAGTGAACGGAGTTCAGCTTTATTTCTACTCACCACTGATAAATAGTCATTCATTTAAACTTTATTTTATTGGATTGAATTGCTGTTCCTAGAGAGAAGCGAATTTTTGTTGTTTTTCTAGTGAGCAATTGTTTATAAAGAAAGAACGGATTGACTCCGTTAAGTACATTTAAATTAAGCCTCTTCCCACAGTCGGAACGGAAGTTACAGAAAACAAGTTACGTACTTATTCCAGCTTTTATGCTACATTGTGCCGCCGCTGCTGCTGCTGCTTTGCTGTTGCGGGCAGCCACAACGACCTAAAACGGATTTTGTTTGTGTTTTGCACCGTATGTCATTTATTTCCTATTGACTTTCAAAAGTTGTTGGCAAAGTAATACTACACATTTCTCTTCAGGCTTTATTGCAACTTCATGTCCCGTCATGCAAATAACGATTTAATAATATATTATATGTAACTTGATGCTAAGTTAATTACTTTCTAAGCTAACATTTAACCGAAAGGAGAGAACTGCTATTGACAACCTGTTACTCACTCATATTTACTATATTATTTTCCTTACTTGAAGCGATCATTGTGGTTTATATAGTAAAACAATGATCGCTGTCATAAGTACGTACGTACGTACGTACGTACGTGTAAAGCTCCATTGTGCTCTGCCAGAAAGGAAATGATTTTCGGTTTAGGAATATTGTTATGCGAACTGCCATTATTTTATTTAGTCTTTAAAATCGTACAATGACAGCCTTAGTAAATCGCATACCAAATACAATACAATACGAATACTTTGCAAATTTCTGGCAGTAAATTATTATATTGGGTTGGTTGTTGTTTTCAAATAAGTACGTCCCACTTTATTATTATTATTTAAATATAAGAGGAACTATCCTGGAGGGAATCAAGTCAAATTTTCATCTGAAACCACCAAAATCCACTTCAGTGCCTCCTTTATTCTTTCGTCCGAAGCATAAGCTAAGCTCATGTTATGTATTGTGTGAAAGTGAAGGCAACGTAGGCGTAGAAATTTCCGAATCCATCTAATGGTTTCCGCCAACAGAATAAAATTAATTTGAAACGAGAACTGGTTGGATGACAATTGTGCTTTGAAATTTTAAGCACCCCTAATTATATTTAAATTGACAAAGATTGAAGCATCAACCAACTATAAGTGGCGTTGCCCTTCTCTATAATTCTTCTAAAGTCATCTCTCTCTCTCTCGATCATATCTGAGAAGAGGAATTGTTGTTTTTTTAAGAATAGAAAGGAGGAGTAAATACGTATTGAATGAAGTCTTCCCATAATTGTGTGTGTGTGTGTGTGTGTGTGTGTGTGTGGAGTGTGGGGTTAGATTAACATCACTCACTCATTTATTGGATTTATCTTTTATTCTGATGTGAGTAGAAAAATGCTGGAAAATATACCAAGAATTTCAATGAGTATGCTTTCTTAATAAATACCTAACACAAAAATCAGCTTATTGACATTCCATCCAGTTTCTATTGTAGTTCTAGAGAAATGAATGCTGCCATAGTAGTCTGTGTGTATTGCCTTTTCTTCTTTTTATTGTCGATAGAGTTGTAGGCAAGAAGAAACTTCGTTGGAATCGACATGACAGAGAGAAGAAGAGGGAATAAGAGAGAGAGAGAGGGCAAGAAAAAGCAGTGACTTGGGTCATATTGGAGGCATAATGATTTTTAAGTTTCAATACGACGAAAGCTGCTCTATCAATATTGCCCACGACACGCCACTACTCCATCCATACATAAGTCTTTTGCTGGAAAAGTCTCTTCATTCTTACATTATTCTCTCTCTCTCTCTTTCTCTTTTCCTTCTCTCTTCCTCTTCTACACTTATTTTCTTCTTCTTCAGTATTTTAGTTAGTTCGTGCTGGCAAGCTTTATGACTCTCCTTTCTGTTCTCTTTAACAAACGATATCTTGCCTTAGGAGAACAATTGGGTGCTGACATTTAATGCCTCATAAATCGGAAATCTCGTTCATTTTCTTCTTCCTCTCATTCGGACACTACATTATTGCAGATACTGAATAGAAATAGAATAAGCACTACCAACAGAACATAGTCGTCGCCATTTGTTCGTTTTTTTAAAACACTTTCTTGGAGGTCTCTTTCCTTCCCATTTTCTTCTTTAAACATGAGCTATCTCTATTATTAACGCATACCTCATACGTTAGTAGTATTTTATTTCTAAAGTACTTACGTACGTATCTATATAGTTTGTAACGAAGGAAATCAATTGGCAAATCACTGAGTGAGTGAGGGAGCGAGTGCGTTGAAGTCTAAATGTTAAAATTACTCTATAGTTAAGTTTCCACAGGGAAAATCCATAAAAAATATAATTGTCTGTCTCTATCAAGTAAATTGCTTTTCAATACTTTCTACTACAATGCTTTGCAGAACTTTATTTTGTTCATTGTCTTGTTTCAAAGATTAAAACTGTCCATAATGTGGTGGTGGTGAAAACTTATTTCTACTGTTAAGTAGTTTCTTCTAAATATCGAAGTTCATGAGCTGGACATCTCGTAATCAGCGTGAAGTGCAAATGTGACATTAGATGACCTTATGCATTAAATATCTTGAATCTTAACTGTCTGTGTACTTACCACGAAAATAAATATACGGATAAACGGGAAGGAAAACGTTATTATTCTATAGAAAAATAAAGAATTGGTAAAATTTTTGAAACGACAAATATTGTAGTCTTGTTCTGCTGCCATAGTTTAATTCTTAAAGTGAAAAGCATTATTTTAGCCATTAGCTGCTATTGCCTTTGAGTGTATCCAAGTCTGTTTCGGAAAGATAAGCACGCAATTTTCATGCCTTGAAAAGTACAAAAAACGAACAAGAAAATTCGTTCTTTCTAATATCGTTCCTCTCGTCCGTCCGTATTATATTTCATTCAATATAGTTTTTTTTTCTCGGTTTTAAGAAGTTATGAAAAGACGTCTTCTCCTTTATAGCAAAAACTTCACTTCACTTTGCAATATGTTGAGTTGAGTGTGAAGAAGGGGAACGAATCAAATGGATACATGAACAACAAAAAGTTTCCAACAAACGGCACTTAGTTATGAACAATATTTTTGCTGACTTACAAAGTATTTCTATTTTAAGTTAAAATATTGTGTATTAAAATGAATAATATTAGAAGCTCTAACTTCCTGTGGAAGTTACACAGTTCGTAATTGTACTGTTTTGTAATTCTGACATTTCTTTTTTAAGCGACTCTACTTTTTAAATCAAAATTGATTAATTTTAGTTATAAAGCCATTTACCACACAAAGCGGCAACTTTTAAACTAAACGCTTAAATAAAATGCATTTTAAACTACCTGTATAATAGCAATCACCGTGCCACAATTTATTGTTTTATGTTAAAAAATAATGATGTTTTAAAGTTCATCTTGAAAAATATCCCAGGATAAATACAAAACTCCATTTTTCATGTCACTAGAACATTATAATATACAATTTATCCGCAAGCGCTAGTAATTATTTAAGAAAAATTATCTTGTCAATAATGTTATGACGAAAACTGGAGGTCTAAATGACGTTGATGCTGCAACAAACCTATATAATGTTATAATATTATGGTAGGTATACTCCTTGTCACATTGTTGAATGTTGTACACTCACTCGCTCCCTGAAAGATTTACGTGACTGCCTCACATGCTATAAAGTTGTCAAATCTAAACTGATGTCATGTATTTCTCCGTGGAAAATGTTGAAGCTGATAAGGGTTCTGATTTTTCTTTGCAATGACTCCCTAAAATAGCTTCAAGCTGCTTTATTATTATTAAAGCTGAAAATAGATGGAAGAAGAAAGCCTCCGAGAAAATGGGTATTACTTGTTCTGTTGTTTAGGCATTGTGTAAACGTAAACAGGCCATTTATTTTTTTTGAAAGGTTTTTTTTTTTGCAGAGAGCTAAAGACTTTTAATATACCCGGTTGAATTGCTACAAATGTTCAGTTGATGTTAGTAGATTATGATTACATCAGAAGAAAAAAAGAAAGAAATTAAATAAGCACATAACAGTATTCAAGTATTACTGCACGTTGTTTGATTACCGGAACGGTTTGCGTAGTCATACACCCTCCGCAGCGCAGAACATTTTAAATAATATAATTTTTTCGCTTCAACCAATCAAGTAGAATTGCATTTTATACGGTGTCATGGCAGTCTTAACATAAAAGGGGAAAGGTCTTTGTAAACATAACTGGTTGTAAATCGGTGCTTTAATGAAGCCTGATAAAATAAAAAACTTACAAAATGTTTCTTTATAAAATATTTTTCCACATGAGGATAGCAGAAAGCAAAAAATCTTGTGGCATCTATGTATGTAGGAATGGATGTGTGCATGTGCTGCTTACTGGATTAGATTGCTTGGATTATGAAAGATAACAGTTTCTATCTATAAAAGACACACAATTCATAGGTAATTTACGTGACTGGACTATATTTAAAAAATGAGAAATCACGTGAGGAATGTAGAGAAGTTAGTTGTAGATAACATGTGAGTCCTGATATTCGTCCCTCCTTCCACATGACGGTTTCTCCCATCATAAGACTTTTATGTTGCGTCGTGAAGAAATATCAAGGAGAATGTTAAGTAGAAGTGTGCAGTATTAGATCGACATAATGTATCTAACGATGCACGATGCACATCTTCCTCGGGATTTCTAAATTTGTAAAACCAAAAAAAAAAGATAAATTTTTTGCTTCTATGAGTTTCAAAAAAGCAGGCAGCGTTATAGCATCACCACTACCGTAACATTCAAAGCATTCTCCGTTTCGGGTTTAATTACCCTCGAGAAAGTTAAAATATTGGTGGTATGGTAGAACGACTAACATAAATATTTTAACTCTTTAACCCTGACTTTCCAGAAATACTTTTAAAGGAAAGACATTTGGTGCATTTTGTTGAAATAATGGCGCTGATTTAATGGAGCTGTCCTGACCTTGTGAAACAATTGTTGGGATTGAAGGATATAGACACACAAGCACACACACATTGAATTGATTGCATTCAAAGCACGAGCATTGAGTAAGGACAGCGTAGTAGTAGTAGTAGTAGCTGCACAGATGTGGTTAAGAGATGATAATGTGATTTGGAAGCTTTTCTCACATTAGTTTTCTCAAGTTAGAAGGAAAGAGAGTGAGAGAGGAATACTTTTTATTGATATCATATAACAAAAGAAGAGCGATTTAATCCTTTTCTGCTTGTAGAAAAGATTGAGTTGTCAACTATTATTTGTTGGCTGGCGTTTTCTGTGGTCTCCTTAAAAGTAAAACTTGTTTTCGGGAAGTTTTAACTTCCGTTTTCTACTTCACGAGCATTACTTATAGTTAAATCTTCGTTGTAGTAGTATTAGGTTCGGTTCTCTTTAGCAGGAAGCTATTCTTCTTCTTCTTCTTCTGCTTCTTCTACGGGTTTAGTTTATTTCAATAATATGTATGCCTAAATAGGAAAAAGAAAGTTGTAACATGTTCAAGCAAACAAGACGACGACAGTCTGAAAGAAACTGGATTTTATATATAAACTTTCCATCAAATGCCACCAGAATAATACAAGCAAGCACACAACACCAGCCAGCCACACTTCTTTCTGAAGTAAAATGTGTTTGGAAGAAGAAGAACAGAACAGGAAGTAAAACTGATTGGGAAATGGTGAGAGCGAGTGAGAACGAGAAGAGCGTGCAAGTGAAAACAAAAATGTATTAAGTTTTCTTTTCAAAATCCAAAACTTTCTTCTTCTCTTAATTCATGCTTTAATATATATCAGGAGCAGCAGCACAGCATCATCATCACAGTCTCAGTCCCACTCTCAGCGTGTATTTTCCTTCTTTTGCTTAAAGTGGGTAAAGTTTTCTGCTATGCTGCTGCTGCGTAGATTAAGTTCAAAGTTTCCCAGAAGCCCTCATGTGATGAAAACTATGTAATGATAGTTTCTTTTTAAATTTTATTTTATCTATGCAAAATTTAAGATTTAGTTTCCCCTTTTTGCTAAAGATATTTATATTATATGCATAATATAACATCCCGCCGTTGGTCCAGCTATGGTTTCGTAATTTCCTAAGTGCTCTTGCAACTGTAAGGATGTGACGTGAATTGATTTACAATACAGAGTAGTGTACGTATAGATATTTATATACGGTTGTAAGTTTTCCACTGAGGGAGAAAAAGTTTTTAGAAGTAGTGTGGGACTCTGCTGAATACTTCTTGTAACGTATACGATTTAGTTTATCAAAATACAGTAAAAGGAGTTGATCTTCATTATTTTAATACTTTCCATTTAAATACGTACATACACAGAGACAGATACACTCATCCGCAGCAGCAACTTATTTTTCAAACATCGAACAACACTATCCCTGTGTTATATTAAAACTATATTTGTATACACACAGTAGCTTAACTGTATTAAATTTAAATCTAATTCAGTTAAGTTTAAATAAATAACAAAAACTCCAGTGGAGCTGCTGAACTGTATATTTTTGTAGTGACAAGTTTTAAATGTAAAAATAACAAATAAATATTGCAAGAAGAATTGCAGCATCAGAAAAGAAAATTTCGGGTGTATAAGTAAGAAGAAGAAGAAGAAGAAGAATTGAGGAAATGCTTTATGCATAAGTTGACAGCTGGAAGGGAAAAGTTTTTTTCCCTCTTGAACATGCTTTTTGGTCATGTTGAGAGTGAAAGTCGAAAAAAAAGTTTAGGAGGAAAAGCAAGTTTTAAGAAATAGTATAAATATAAGTGATGCAGAGCGACAGCAGCAGCAGCATCAGAACCAACACCAGTAGCAACAACAGCAGCAGCAGCATCTTAAACGTAACGGTGGTAGTGGCGGCGGCGGAAGGAGAAAGGTACCGGAACTAGGCCCCATTGAGTTATGTTTTGCAAAAGTGGAAAGTCTTGTGGTTTTTATCTTTCACTGAAACTCTGTTGTTGCAGAATTTAAATATATTTATATTCGGTCAGTGTGTACCTATATACGTAGGTATATGTATTTTAGCATAAATAACTTCTGCTTCATATATAAAACAGATATTCCAAGGGATTTCATTTATTTGTATCTATTTGTCAGTAGAACTTCATAATTTTTGTGGCATATTGTTTTAAACATCTTCAAACTATCGAGGACAAAAACGGCACGTCCAGTTCTCCCTCCCTTCTTACTTACCCACTACTGCTTCTGCAGAAAGAAAGAAGGGAACAACTAAAGTATTTTCTTTCAAACAACGAAAAAGTGGAAAAATATGAACTTCTTTCTTTCCAGTCAATCATCATCACATTCTGTCATTCTTACTACGCATAAGTAAGCAGTAAAACTTTAAATACATACGTTTCTTTATGCTTTAAGCCGAGCACTATTTTCTTTTCTACTTCCCACTTTATTGCTAAAAGTATCAATTTCCGTTTCCTTTTCTTTACAAAAGCGCATCTCTTATCGTGCTCCTCATCATACTGAGCGCCAGCGTGAAAAGCCAGGACATTATTTAAATTTCTATATTTCATATGCAAATGAAGGTGAGTAAGAAAGACGCGGATGGGGAGAAAAAAGTAAAAAGAAAAGTTAGATGGTGAAAAGTTTTCCTTCCGTACCTTTTTTCATGTCCCATCCCATGTACTTCTACTTCCCTCTTTTAAGCCATATCATTGTGCTTTTTAAAAATATATTTTTTACGTGTAATATTTACGAGAGGTTTTTTATATAAAAGAATTCAATTCAAACCAGATTCAGCATTCAACAATGACGGATGAATGATCCGCAAATAAAATTTATGCTATTGCTGCTGCTGCTGCTACTACTACTACATATTACATTTTCTTCGGTAAAAAGAAATATCATCGCAGTTTAAATTTATTTTTGTTTATCTGACGTGAGGATCATGTAGTAGATCGTGTAGTATAAAAGCTAACAACGTTATGCAAGTAAGTAGAAGGTAAACATGTTAAGAGGCTGGGTACACATAATCTATTCAAATCAGGAATGTTAGAGGGTTTTCCAATACAACAAAGCGCGAAAGAGTAAAAGTGAATTATTCACAAAAAAACATAAAATTTATGATAATAAAATTGAAACTGAATTCAATAATTGAAACAATGTAATCTGCTTACGTCTTTGGAGAAAACAATAACCGTCCTTATAAGTACAATTTCACTTTTTATGCAATCCATAGTTAAGACTAGGTAATTATTATGTAATTAAAACATTTTTTCGTTAGAAAGTGTGTTAAAATTATACAAAAGCAGAGTGTGTTTTTCAGTTATAATAATTTCTTGCTTGAATTTTACCAAGACATAAAAATAAAAAATAGATTTAATAATGTAGTAGAAACCAATTTCTATACACAATATTTTCTTTAACCAGGTTGAATTGGATTTGCCCATTTTTACTTTAAAAAAAGAAATGAAAAAATTTCAAATTAAGCCTCCTCCCCTTTGTGATGATGTTCATAAAGACTAAATGTTGCGTGTCGGTAGTTTACGCTGAAGATGTAATGTTTAAAGCGAACAACTGAAATCTTCACGTTATTTGATTTTTTTCGTTTAGTGGCCACTACTTGAAAAATATTAGTAGCAAGGATAATAATAAACTGTACTACCAAAAGCTACTGGTAAAGTAAGTGAAAAGTAAGTACCTAAGTAGGAAGTAGGGAAAGGATGGTGGTGGTGGTGTAAAAAAGGACAAAGTACATTTCAAAAACACAATTCGTTATTTCAAGGATAAATTCTTTTCCCATTCTCTGAAATATAATTCATTCAAGTACGGTAGTGGCCATAGCGTATGTAGTAGTAAACTTTTAGCTATTTCAGTGCAAGCTGTTGAGTGCCCACATCCTACAATTACTGTTGTTGTATAGTAGAAGAACAGATTTTACTGGAAGTGAAAACACCCTTTTCCCACAATCGAAGAAAGCCGCCTCTTCGGCTTCCTTATACTGGATGAACTCGATATATAAGCACACCATCATATTTAAAATATTATATAAATGTATTTGAGTAAAAGTGAAAATAAAGTAAAAGCAAGCGGATATATAGGGACAGCTTTTCCTCAAAAAAATTGGATAGAAAATGAAAGAGGAGGAAAATAACAACAGGATAGTAGCACTACCACTACCAACTACTACTACTTCTGTGTAGGTAGTAGATAAACAGCATATATTAGCAATTTGTAAATAGCTAGAGCCTTGTTACTGCAGAACACACGTTTAGTGGATATTGAAACATCTTTCACATGGAAGCAGCTGGTCTATCATTAATTTTCTCATGCTATATGGATTCCTTCTCTTTCCCAGCCCTCTTCACCATTATTCACATGCATCATCATCATCATTCTCTTTAGTTGGATGTATGTACCTACGTGTAATAATTGTAGATGAAACACATGTAATAACATTTTGCTCATCTACTACTACTTCCACTTCCACCCCACACACTCCTGCTGATGGACCAATACAATCGGCAAATCCTATTGCATTTTTATCCTTTTTTCATTCTCCGTTTCCTTCCTACAAAGACACGGAAAGTCCAGCCCGCAGTAGATTAATCTTCTCGAGTAAGTAGGCACGCTTGAAAAAGCTATTTCAAACATTGATTTTTACAACCTGGAGGCGTAAAGACAATATCAACTCTTTTTTGTCTGTAAGTAACCGATGTGATGATGCTATATTCATGTCCGGTTACGTTACGGTGATGATGAAGGTATTTCTTAGAATGCACTTTTTGATTTCAACCAGAACCAGACACGCAAAGCTTGTCACGTTTATGTGCAATGTGCATTTTTGAAATTCCAAGCAATAGTAGCGGTTGCATGCAGCAAAGCTTCCGGTATCCATTAATGAATTAAATTTATGTGGAATATTAATATTTCCGTTTCATCCCTTAACTTGGAATATATAATCAGCCCGCGAGCATGCAATATTCACTTGAAATATTCATTACGTCGTTTACAATTATTTTTCTCTGCAACAAATCGCAAGTTATCGCAACCGCTATTACATATTATGCCTAAGCAATGGTTCGTTAAGAACTTAATAAATATTATACTAGCAGAGTTACAACTTGTATTCGTACGTACGCATATTTGTCAGTCTTTTATAATACATTTGAAAAACTTTTGACTCCATGTCGCTAATCTTCTTTAAAATTCTTCAAGTTTTCAAATCGCATACGCAGTTATAGTAGATAATTTACCCATACAGGATTGTTTGACATGGAGTATTATTACTTACTTTCGTTGCGTGAACTTTATATTTCGATTTTAGCAATTTATACTTCATTTATGAGAAAATTCCGAAATACTAAATAATTTTTTAATGGATACAGCTTGAAGCGTATTATCTACCTATTGAATTTTATCAAGACGTAAAGACGTTGAAAATTTATTAATTTGTTTTTAAACGTGTATGTCTGCCATATTATGTCAATCTTGGGTAGTTTTGATTCTGTAATAAATACCATAAACGATAGTTTTTCAAGAAAATATTTTTATGCAAAACATATTTACGCTTTTCAGTTTATGTTCCAACCCCAATGATTTGATTTTCTTAGAGTTAACCCAAGTGTATGATTTGATATTTCATAGAATTTTCGGTAAACCGCAGGAGCAGCCTAGTTGCATTTTGATAAATTTTTATGGTAGCGTTATTCCGTATTTTTTCGATTTCCTTCTTTATTAAGGCAAAAATTGAGTTTCGCTTTATCACTACAGAGATTATACCACCATATTTTTTGTAAGAATTGTACGGAAGATTTGGTGGTTTCATTTTTATAACAGCGCTTGCTTCCTGTGCAACATTTTTTTGATGTAATGAAAGAATGGAATTTAATGCAATATGTGCTCCTTGTAAATAAATCAAAAGTCAAAGGCTGTCCTTCCCAGTTTACCACCTAGCTGCTACCCGTATTCATTGTTTGTTACCCGGCGGGGTGATAGTGTCGGTATGGATAAATATCTAGCTAAGAGTAGGAGTACAGTTTGAAAGGGATAAGCCAAGAAAATAGAAAATAGCAAAGGCTCTTCTTTAAAGCGAAAGCAAAGAAAAAGATATTTTCCAAAATACTTGACACCGGAACGAGGAAATAATATTTTGAATTAGTTTGTGAGATTCTCTCTAGGAATTTGTAAGACCGCTTGCTACTGCTGCTACCCTTCGCCTTCTCCTCCTCCTTCAACCTTCCTCTAAGTCTACCATCATGTTCAAATGGTAAAAAAATAGTAGCCGTGTTAATAATGTTGGGATGGATCAGATTGCGTATATTATTATATAACTCGTGACGGAGGAGACATGGGTTAGCTGTACTACTTTACTACTATTGAGTTGGGTTGCGTGATGCTGTTACCTATTTATAAAGTCACCTTAATGAGAATGAATGTTCTACGATGATTGAGCGATCAGACACAGTTAAAAAATCCTTTGTGGTCCACGTAATGGAAATAGATTGTCTCCGCAGGGACTCATCTTACTTGGTTTACTTGTCAGGTTAGGCTTTAGGTTGCATGCACACACAATCTTTCATTTTTTTGCAATGGTTTTTCTCTGTTTGTGTCGGACTGCTTGGCTATTATTAGAGAGGTGTATATAATAGGGAATAGGGAGGAAATTCTACTACTACGCTGATATTATTTCAGAGAAACTAGGTTAGCCAGGTTAGATTTCATTATATCTTGTTATTATTATGGCTTTAATGTCGTACATAATTTCAGAAGATATCTAAATGTATTTAGAAATTTGCAGAGAAAGCAGTTAGCTCAATTAACATTTCATTCTTTCTTGCTATCATGATCGTTGTTATTATTCTCTTTTCTCTCTGCTACTACTACAGCAACAACTACTAGATTCATTAAAATGCTGTACATACAGCAAAAACATAATTGGACAAAGAAATAACTCTCTTTATTACAACTGAGTGAGTGCCTCTGCCATTTCAAAATGAACTTTGCGTCTTCATTATCAACATAATCAACAGCATCCAGATAAGAAACTCCGTTTCACTTTATTCTGTCAGATGTCTGAGTTTTATACTTTTAAAATTAATGTACGTACCTAGCTAATTTAATTCACTTAGCTTCAAAATATTTTATCATCTGTACATTTTGCATAACATAATACCGGGTCAAGAAGAACAGGAAGACGAGCTCTAAAATATATGTTTTATGCCTTGCAACTGTGCACATAGATAAAACAAAACGACGGTAGAGAAACAACAAGAAGAAGCTTTAATATGGGCTTGAAATTAGCATGAAGCCACCTACTACGTACGTACTATTACTATTACACGAGGTTATTTATTAGTCGTTCGTATATAATATGAACTTGTGTCTTTAATCCTCATTTCTTCTTAACCCTTTTTCCTAAGGAGTTTTAGAAAATGCATGTTTGATGTCTGCAATTTAGGGGAGCAACAGAAAAACACAGAGCTCAAGCCCAAGTTTTTCAATATTCCGAAACGCTAATTATGGCTTGCTGTAGCATTATGAGGTGGTGTAGGAAGAAGAAATGTGTTTGTGCTGTTGTAAGTTCATGAATGTTTTATTGGTATTTTGAAATTATGATATTTCATCCATATTCTCCTTATAAAGTTTCTTCGCCTGCCTACCTACCTGCGTGTTATTGTTATTAGTTTATGCACAGAGAATTTAATGCATTCTTTCAAAAAGCTCGCATTAAATGAGTTGATGATAACACTCCATTGTCCCGCTTAAGGAAACCCACGACACGACTACTACTAAACTAAAACTAAAGTAAGCACTAGAGAAACAAATTGGGCTTATGTTCCATTTACAACTTCATCCAAGCAAAATGACTCCAACAACAACGCAACATCACAGCAACACCAGCAGTGCTACTTCTCAAGCTCTTATGTCGCTGGAAAAGAACATCGCAACAGCAAAAGCAACAGTAATGAAAATAATGTGTCCTTAGTAGCGCTTCCTGAATTTTCTGGATGGTGGGTGTTCTAAACTTTGAGCCCAACGTTTAGAACCACCACCATCGTCGAAGGAACGAGGAACTCCCGGAACACAGTTTGAAAAAATCATATGAGTAAATGGGATGTCGGATAACTTTGTAAAATTTATATTTCACTTACTTGGTGGTGCTGGTCGAGAGACAAGCCATGTAACTAACTAGCCATAATAAAGAAGATGGAGTTTTTAGAAGAGGATAGATGTATTTTATTGTTGCTTGTGCGTGTACATAGGGGTACGATTAGTATTTAACGTAGGATCATCATCATGATGTTTTTGGTGGTGGTGGTGGTAGCAGCAGTAAAAAGCAAACTATGATAGTTTTGAGGAATGACGAAAAAGTCTTGTAAAATTAACTTTCTTCCGTGCTAAACATACCTACGCACTACTTTAGTTGTATTTAAGGCCGAGGCTACTACTTGAGTAGAATGTTTTAAAGATGGGAAACTAGCAGGAGCAGGAGGGATGTCAGTAACAAGAATTGGTCTTTGTACCTGACCTCACCACATCACAGATATAGACAACTCTTACCTTCTTCTTCTTCTCCATCGTTTTCTTCTACTACTACTACTGATACGCCACACCATTTGGAAAGGTTTAACTTCGAGAATGTAGTGTTTGTGTTTTAAAAAGAGAGAAAGAGTGAAATGGCGAGTGGAGAATATTCCTTTTAGGCTAAATGCTCCGTGCATGAAATCATATATGAATATTTTAATAATACCTAGAATACTTATTTCCTGTAATCCTATTGAACCACTGTGTTGTTACACTCTTCAAACTACTATCATATATGATGGTTGTGTGTGTGTCTCTATTTCCCATTATAATTTTGTAGTAGATAATATAAAGGCTAGGCCAGACTTTAACCATCCAGAGCTTTTTATAATATTGAGGGAGGAAGAACATCCTTTCTTTGCGAAAGGAATGGTAAAATCAATAGTTCATTCAAGTTCTGCCAAGCAAGCAAACACCACCACAAATTGACCGCAACTGCCTTTTACTTCTTACTTTCTCTTCTCCTTCTACCTCCTCTCTTCTTCCTAACATACTGGTGTCTTATTCCTCATCATCTTCTTTTTCTCAGAAAGATAATGTTATAGTTGTTATCATTATCACGAGGACCAGTCTTCAAAATATAAAACAGCAAGGGAGAGAAGAGAGGAATCGGTTTACCCTAATTTCATCCTTAGATTTATCCTTCCCTTCTCTTATATTTTGCTAATGTACCTAAGTTAAAGCTTTTGCTACACTTGCTTCTTGCGGCGACCGACAAGTTCTCCTTCCTCTCGTGTACTTATGACTCAATCTGTACCTAGTCACGACGTACTACGCTGGGTGATAGCAGCAAGCATAAACAATGTTTAAAAAATTCAATTTACAATATAAAAGAATCTTCAAATATTTAATCACATTTTTGGATCATCTCGTGTAACTAGTAATTATATGTATTTATTTTAAAATTATGGTTAGGTACGAAATGGTATACTTATGGGCACACGTAGAGGTAGCACACAAAATTTTATTACATCAACTTCCGTTTCGTTACACCCTTGCATTGTAAGAAGAATAAATGTTACGTAATCTTTTTGGGTTTGGTTAGTTTCAACGTTTTTAGTAAAATAATGTAAAAGTGTTTGTCATTTCTTGAAATTGTTTCTAAGATCTTTTTTTATTTCTTATGCTTATCACATAATATTTTGCTTCTGTGTGTAAGTAATTTAAAAAGTGTTATTACTTCAATTATGCATATTACCTTGAAACCACAGACTGAAAGTTGAGGGAATTAAATAAAAAATCACAATTTTCGTACTGCCAGTATAATGACGGATAATAAGGATTGCGTTTTAAAGCAATTTACCAAAGCATAATATTATCATTTTGAGATAATGAGGTAGAAGGGGGAGCAAGAAGCAAAATAGTATCATTCGTTCATCTTATTTTCTAATATTCATCATTGGGTTGGACAAAATTGAACCACGTACAGCATTAGTGCAATTACAAAAAAAGTTGCCTTTTTTTCAACAGGTTTCCTTCTCGACAGAAGAGCTGCTGCTGTGGTGAATTGATTCTGCCACACATTTAATGTCATTTTATGATTATCTTACTGCTACAATTTACCAGTGGACTGGTCTTTTGGGATTTGTGAACACCTAGACATGTGGATTTTTTCATGTAGGTGCATCTTTTTGATGTTGTTTCGCATATCAGATACAAAATACAAAAAATCTTCGTTTTATTACTTACAATAGTGTCATTCATTCGTCGTGGAACAAACTAAAACGGTGTCACTTTCTATTTAATTTTTAAGAGTGCATTTATATTTTTTTGCTATTTTTTATTCTACAAGAGTTTGGCCAGCAATCTTCTTTTAAGCAGTGAAATTTTGTGAATTAGTTTTAAACGAGATGTTTAAAGCAATTATTTAAAAATACATATTTATTTAGCGTCCCACTAGTTTATGTTAGTTACATTGTTTAGTTTATGACTTAACGTGCTCTTTACATTTTAACGATTTTCACATTCATTCTATTACTTAAACAAACTAAACCTGACAGTTGTTGAAAAAATTACAAAAAACTGAAAACGTTGACTGATAAATTTGTATGGCGTAGCGTAGTATGCAGGTGCAATATTTTTTGTGTTGTTGTGGTGGTATTGTTGTTAGTGTTGTTTTTTAAAAATCCGATAATTTGACATCTAAGGCTACTAGTTTTCAGGTATACTTGTACTTAATTTTAATTATAAAACAAATAATTGCAATGGTTTTCGTTGACAATATTCCTAATAAAATACAATACTTGCATAAAAAACAAAACTAAAGTAATAATTTCAGTAACAAAACACAACTGTTCTTTGAAAACTGCTATGATGTGTCATGAGCATAGTAAATTTGCTAAATAAAATCATCCAAGTGGCTCGTAAGCCACTTATTTCCTCTCAAGCGAAGCTCAAGTTGCTTCTAATAATCAAATAATTTTACGGTTTAATGAGTCGCATTTTTTTAAAAAATGTTCATTGACAAAGCGGATTTGTTTCACTCAAACGGCGAATTTGAAAAAGACAAAGGGTTAGCTTGAAAACTAAATTTTTATTTTGTCTTTGAAGAAGAATAATGTGACTTTGAAGAAAAATAAAATAGTTTTGGAAGATAAACACCGTTCAGTTGTACCATTAGCAGCCACACTGTAGTAGCAGCAGAATAGTGGTGGTTGCAGCAAAGCAGCAGTGCCAAGCCAAGGATGCTGACAGCAGGCCGTCCTGAAATGTCCCTTTTAGGTAGATATTATTTTTTCCGGTAACTCCGTCTATTTTCTTTTCTTTTCTTTTGGTTGTTTCTTTAACTTCAAGGATTTTATAAAGCTGAAAGGAGAAGGCTTTTGCAGAATGGAATGTTCAATTTTCTTGATGAAATGCTCTTTGAAATATACTCCAATTGTCTCGTACAACACTATACTTTACTTTTTGTACGGGTTTTATTGTAAAGGAGAAGAAGAAGAAAAAAATAGAATCTGCTCCCGCAACCAAGATTCGGAAAACATTTCTGAAGCTTTTCTACTTGTCCTTATTTTTTTACCTCTCTCCCTCTTCCTCTTTCTTCCTTTCTTTTTTTCTTTCTCCTTATTTTTGTTTACTTTCATACAGGTTTTTTAAAGTACAAAAACAAGCTAGGCAGACTGGGCAGCAACTGCTCTAAAAACAAGCTGATTCTGTTTTTCCTTTAAGAATAAAAATCTCAACTTCGTTTCTTCTTCTCCTTTTTGCTTCTAAACTCAACTCAAAATCCATTCCATATCCTTTTCAGTGACTTTTCTCGTAAAGCTATGAAATACGGAGAAAGAATCCCATGTCATTTGTCATTGTTTCCTGATTTCTGGCCAGTTCAAGTTTCTTCTTCTCCTTCTTTTCCTCTTCTGAAAGTAAAGCAATCAGAATGCAAACAGAATAACTAAAGCTGCGAGTTGGAAACCCCCTAGATACATGATAAGAAATTGCAGCAGTAAGATTATTTGAACGTTTCTTATGTAACAATGCGTACCACTTCTATTTCATCGCGTTTGATGATGACTTCTGTTTAGGAATCAGAATCAGTCAACTTTTCTTCAAAGAAATGGATTTAAAGTTCAAAGACATGTTTTTTATGTTTAACATTTTCCTTTCTCCTGTCTACGCTTTATTTTCTCTCTCTTCCTCTTTCTTACTCTCTCTCTCTCTCTCTTTCGCTCAATTCCTAACTAATTCGTCCGATAAGTGCATGCACATACTGAAGATATGGGAATGACCATATAGCTTCAAAAAACCATTTTATTTTTTATACTTTACAAAGAGTAAATCCTAATGGTTTCTTTCCAAAGTGAAATCACTCTATTCCACTTCCACCTCTCCCTCTCTCTTTGGAAAAATGAAAGTTTTTAGAAACTATTACAATACTACCTGTGAACCTGCATTGGTTAAGGAGAATTGAATTAAAAAAACTAAAACGTGATTCCGACAAGGACTTAAAAGACGAGACCGACTTCAAAGGTTTCTTCATAGAAGTAGCGCATCTAAGCTAAACTTGAAAATAAGTAAAAATGATATTTTTTATTTAATCAAAGCACATACATAAAAAAGTAAAGAACAAGCTATACTTTCGATTACTACATAGGCTACAATAATAATAACAATTCTTAAATCCCTACTGTGTTACTACTAAAACATTTAAGAATATATTTTTTCCCTTTCTTTTTGCTTCTTTGTTTGATACAATTTTTTTTATATAAGTATATCAGGAGGTGATTGTGTTTTGTGCGTAAAAGAAAAACGACTTGTAGTTTCCTCAGACAAAATATTTTATGATGCACTGGGGTATTTCAGCAAATAGGTTGTAAATTTATTGTCAGTGTATCGAGCTAGTTTCAGCAATAAAGTACATTTGGACATCCTATTCCCTATGGCCTCCTTCATCTTAATCGGTATTGGGTAAGTATATGGTATACATTTATGGTGCATAGCGTCCTTGACTTTCAGTCGTTTATTGGTCTGGTATTATCTATCTCCGCAATGGTTTTGTTTTTTACTATTTATACTTTTAGTAGAAAGACCAATGATTGGCGATTTTGGCAGTTGAGATTGTTTGAATTAAAATACTTTGAAGGTTGTGAGAACTGTTGAATCAATGTCTAAGACGTAAAGTACAAAAGTTATTCGCTAAAATAACTGAAATATTTATTTTTTAGCATAATTTCCTAACGAAATTGCGGTATTATTTACTACTTTGTATTATTTTATCATTATTATTTCATATTATTTTGTTCTTAATCATTTTTATATTTACAAAGCAAGCCAATGTGAAGTCGGTAATTAAAAAGAAACAAATATTCGTTTAATGATCTGAACAAAAGTTAAGTTTGTAGCATTTGAATGCGTTTTTCTTCAATTCATAATTAGAAGTTGGATGATATGGTCACTGTTTGAAAGTTCATGCTAAAATAAGTTATAGGCATTGTTAAGGATATAGTATATCCACAGCGCATTATTTCGGCACTTAGGTTAGCTTCTCCGCTGCAACTTTAGTAATAAGACCAATTTAAGAATCAAGCAATTTAAAAATAGTCATTACTGAAAACTTCAAGGAGCTGCTTTAGATGGGGAAGTTGTGTTTAAACTCCAGTGTTCACGACTTTTATGATGGAATGAAACAAGAGACAAAAGAAAAATTAAAGTACCAGCAGCACCACCACCACCATCACAACGTTGCATTATTTTAACCGTTGTGTGCATTTCCAACTATTGCAAAATGACTGCAGCAGCAACTGTTCTCGTTTAAAGGAAAAATTTATAT
>JAHZNJ010003250.1:0-14267 GCA_027744475.1 Lepidocyrtus cf. sotoi NNG-2020 | reverse complement strand
AAGAGTTTGAAGAGGAACGCTCTCGCGAACCTTCCCGACTCGTACTTCGTGTTTCCCTCTCCCGATTCCGACTGGAAAGTGATGATGAGGAAGTTGTGATTGGACCACTGATTGAACTGCTCACTGTGGCCAGCATTGACGAAGGAGCGGAGGACGACCCTGTCACGTTGGCGAGTTGATGGAGATGATTTGATATGGAGGAAGAGACACCCAAGAGGGTACTTCCTAATATTGGTGAAGGACTGGAAACCCTCACACCGCTTCCAGCAATTGTTACATGGGGACTACTCCTGTTACTATTGTTGCTATTGCTGTAACGAGATTGCTGCTGCTGATGATGATGAAGATTATGATGGTGAGAAGAGCCGCTTCCTCCCAGCAATAAGGAGGTTGCAAGCGTACTTGCAGAGTCCAGAGTGGGAGCAACGGATGAAGAAATGGATGCAGAGCTGATTCCTGGGGAACCTGAAGACTCCGCGCAAAGCTTTACACCGTGTTTCTCCTGGACGTGTTGTATTAGCGACCAAGCTGAGGAGCAGACATATTGGCATGTACCGCATGTGATTCGATTTGGTTCTGTAATAAAAAAATAAAGCAAAATTATTTTCAATCTATAACAAAATGTCTTTCTACCATATCATTACAACCCTATATTATTTAGAATGAAGCTGCTAGTTTATGAAGAGAATGCTCTCGAAGGTAGTGAACTTTATTTCATCGAAGTAAAATAGAAAACTAGCGGTCTCAAGAGGATGCTCATCAGTCACATATCCCGTAATATTGGAACACTCTAGGGAGAATAAACAGCAAGCACAACGGAAGAGAAAGTTGACAAGAAAACGAAGAGAAATCAACAACCCTGTGGCTCCAAGCAGACCAAACACTTATGTTCATAATAATATACAGCTTAAATACATCTATAAAAAACGTCGTTGCTTCGTCTTTTTCTGGAAAATTTTATTACGGTGGCATCGGACTGGAGGGATTCGCTTTTTTGTCCTTCTCTCGACGTTCTCCTCCTCATTCAACTAATCAATTGAACAAAGTATAAAAAATCCCCCCTCTTGCTTCTCCTTTCGCTCCTGCTTCAATTATTAACCGAAGTCCATTTTATATATACAATCAATTGACTACCAATCGCTATCTTCATCCTCAGTAGCAGAAGGTGGAGTGGAATTATCACAAGACGTTAGCTTACGTCAAGTTTCTCTCAGAAATCTACTCAGCAATGTTTTGAATTTAAACTTTTTTCGAGAGTTCGCCCATAGAAGATAAATGTCATTCAGTCATGAATTCTCGACTCACTTGGTCAATTGAGCTTTAAAATCCATTTTTTTCACATGAAAAGGGAAGCTCACTAGACTGAATGGAACTGATATTGACATGATGATATGATATCATCTATATTTTTGACAATTGGCTTTCCAAGAACGTGATATGCGTATAAAATGTATTTTTAACGTCCCTCACTCACTCGTTTGCTATACAAACAGCATTACAATTTTTCCCAAAAGTCTCTCTATGAGCAGTCATTTGCAAATACATTTGCTTTGTTTTGACCAGTTTTTAAGAGAAACACTAATTATTCTTAATCGGCCGACATTTTCTAGGAAAATAACAGTGTTTACATCGTGTTCGTTTCATTGTGTAAAGTTACTCATTGAAGTAATCACAATTACTATGTAGTTTTTTATCATCATCACCTTCTTCCTAAAAGAATCCTTTCCCTAATTACGATTACGGCGTTTTTCTCGCGCTCGCTCACTTTGTTTTTGTTTGCCAAAAAAGAAATCATCATCACTATGCTTACTACAGCTTAGCATGAGCTTTCTCAGAAAACACTTATCCTTTTCTAATGTACACAATAAAGAGATAAAATGGAGGACAAAAAATCCCTTTTGTCAGTAAAACGTTGCGTTCTATGCAGAAATTGTCCTCGCTTGGCTTGTCAGGCGCCTACTAGAGCAGAGCCTCAGGTCATTTTTTCTCTCCCTCTTTTCTCCATTATCAAGCAAGCAGCATCTTATTTTTATTACACGCTAAACTCCAGTTGATGCTTACTGAAATATAAAAACTTTTTCAACACACTTATGCAGAAGGTGAGCAAGGAAACTACATAAAAAATCCACTCCGATGATGAAATCTCATGGGACAATAACAGCAGCAGCAGGAAAAGGCAGTTGACCAAAAAATACAGCTAAGAGTTGCCCGTTTTTTATTGTAACTTCATATATACTTGCTTGCTTACGTAATGTCATTTTCACCAAACTGACTTTCCTCTCAAGAAAGAGAATATATCCTCTGGTGAAAAAATGCGGAGAGAAGAGAACACAATTTAATAATACATTCATTTGTTTAAATACACATGCAAGGCCACCACTATCTACAGAATACAACAACGGTCACATAAAAAGAACAATTTTTTTGTCAAGTCATCACACTTTTGCTTCTGTAGAAACAATTTGTCTTTCTCTTCCTTCACAATATGCATTTCCCTAAGGATATTTTTTGGTTTGACATATACGAATCAATCTCATTAAAAGATCATATAATTAAATAATTTCTAGTGTTCCGTACTACTTTTAGAGCATTTCTGCATAATGCCAATTTTTTATTCTAGAAGCATATTTGTAATACTACATCACTGTTAAAATTCTTGATAGGACAGGTTCTTAGCAATGGCTGTGTTTTGAAAAAAGCCTGCATGAAAAATGATTTTTTTCACTTTATATATTGCAGATATTATACGCACATCTTTTTGAAATGAGAAGAAAATCTTTTCTGTCCACATCCGAGAAAAAGAAAAATGTCAAGATATAAGAACAGAAAGAGCAGAACCATAAAAGAATTGTAGATGGACCACATCATCACATCACCACAATTCTCGTTTCCCTGTCATCACCATTGCAACAATAGGACGAAAGGATTGTCCATAATCTCCCAAGTGAAATCAATCCAAGTGGAAATGTTTGCATATACTCACTCACAAAGAGAAAGAGGGAGTCAGAATAGATATAGAGAGCGAGAGAAGGAGAGACAGGACAATAGATAACCCAAGCTTATTCACTCATTGAATAGAATAGGCTAGACGGGCTTTCTTTACGTATGAAAAAGCATAAAGCTACGAAAAGGAACGTGATATTTTCCAAGTGAAGTGAATGAATGGAGAAAGAATAGAATGAAGATTGAGAGACAGACAGAAATAAGAAAGAAAGTCAGAAGAAGAGTGGAATGAAGCGTGGGGAAGTGCGTGCGTACTATTAGGTATGATATTTTAAATAAATATAATGCATAACGAAGCTATCTATGTCGTCTCTAAAAATGACTTTGATGTGAATGAAGAGGTCAAGTCAAAAAGTGAATGTTTTTTTCTTTAAAATAAAAGTTGTGGTTATAGTGGAATGCAAAAAGTTTTTTGTCATTTCCTTTGAAACCAAATAAGTGTAGAAAGGTAATCAAAAATCCTTTTTATGTTTTTAGCATTCTTGATCATTTTAGCCAGAAGAATGCAACCGAAGACTTGAGGAGAAATATGGAAAATGAGCCCGATGCATTGAAAAATCCCGTTCAAATTTCTAATAATTCACGATTATTTTGAAAGTTTGAAACACTAAAAGCTGATTCAATCATCCAAGCAAACTAAAGGATGGATTTGGTAGACAATTCCAGTAACAAACGCTTTCCCTGTATATCCATTACAAATCTGATTCCGGCATGACCAATTTAAAAAATTCTAATAATGAAACCGTAATATATTTTTAAAAAACATATCCCAATCCCACCCCATCTTGTCAAAAAATACATTGATAATAATAATATTATTTTCAGAATAAATTGTTCATTTTTTCACTTAATAAATGGCTGGTTTTATTTTCCAAATGACATTATATAATTTTAAAACGGGATTTTCCCCACTACGTCCATCCCACAACTGCGAATCATTTCTTAAGCAATACTGATGCACAGCCATTTCCTTTTACCCCGTTGAGATTTCGACTAGGGATGGCTCAGCACACAACATCACTGCAGGAGGACTTTTTTTATTCATAAAACGTTACGATCATCCCATTATTCCAGTGCCATATGACTATAATCATTTCAACTGACCATAAGAGCTTGTCTGTACTTGGCGGGTGGGATTTCAATTTTCACTCCTTCCTTAGTCAGACTTGCTCTCTCTTCCCTATTCCATCACATCACATTCTACATTATAGAAGTAAAATTGCATGCAAAATAGATAGATTGGACTTAAAAAATGCCCATGTCTTTTCAAATTTAATGTTGTATAGTGTGGAGAGGTGGTTTCGTAAAAGCGACCACCGACAATTCTTCTTCCGTTTCTTCACTGCTTTTCACTTCCTCCTTTCCTTATATTCTCCTTCTCACTTTTTTGAAAATCATCACACGCCCATTTTCTTTCGTCATCTTCCAGGGAGGAAAAATGTAAACATTGAAACTAGTGAAAGCATAAAAATGGTTTATTTCCTGTATTCAAAATAGGGCCATTTTCATAGCCAGCCACTGATCATGATGGCTCGCTCGTACTCTGCTGATGATGATGGACATCACATTATTAAAAAATGCATTATAATCCACTGTAAAGATGAAACCGGTGATCATCTGCATGCAATTTCAACGGAGCAGGTAAAAGAAAAACCGAGAGAGGAGACAAAAAATGCATTTTTCCTTCATTTATAACGACAAGCATGGAGATGATACCAAAAGGATGGACAAATAGTGAAGGGTTGAGGAGTAAAAAGTGCATTCACGTGTGAGTCATTTGCATGCATTATCATCAAAATCACCATATTATTTCCCCACTCTGACAATGTTATGCAGATACTGCCTAGCCTCATGTTCTCATAGCCTGACGGATGATATAAAAAAAGAGAACGAGTTGGGCGAGGGTCATCACATTACATTGGAAAGCAGAAGAATAAAAAATGTAAATCCAAAATAAATTCATTTTACTAAAACAAACAATTTTAATGTATCGATGAGCATACATTCTACTCTGCAGGTAGCATCAAAGCATTGTAGAAGTCATCATATTATCGTTGCTTGTTAACCCTTTTCACCAATAATGCAAATGAACTTTAGTTCTGTACGTAACGTTAGAAGTTTTAACGCTGTCCATCATTATAAGGGTGGTTTTGGAACCGTTGATTACAACGATGATGCGTTACCAACAGCATGATAATTATCGATGATTACCAGTTACGTTACGTTATCATTCCGGGAAATATATGACACACTCACTACTCACTTTAATTGGTAAATTGGACGACCAAACAAAAAACTGTCTCGTGTGAACTCATTAATGAAACAATTTAATTTTTCCTTAATGAATAATATGAATGAATGACCGAGTACGGAATAAAAAATAGCCGAAAATTAGAAATAAGCCACGTCACCATGTTTTTGTGGCTTGGACATTACATTATTATTATATCATCCACACCATTTTCATCAAAGTTTTTATGCCGCATCGTATTGTTTCATGCATATAGGTAGTCGTATATCAGAGAATCCAAAATATGAGCTGGCTGGTTACCATACCCTTCTTAATAACATTATCATCCTTTAGACATCGACCGCGTCAAATTTTACAAACCACTAAAAGCAGGAAGAGGAAAATTTCTGTTCATGTGTGTGTGAAAAGAATGTACACGGATGAGTGAAACTGCCGTCAAAATGTGCTAAATACCATGCATACCGCGTACCCTTTCGTTTAATGCTTTTTTGACATTCATAATAACTTTTGCCTCTGGATATGTCCGGTAGCAAATTAGTAATTTTCAACAAAAAAACTTAAAAAGGCAACAGAGATGAAACAATCTAGTACTTGTTTTCTTTTGAAATCTAAGTAACTCATGAAGTATTTACTACCAACTACATTAATAGTTGAACGAACTGTTTTAGCTGGGAAGTTTTTAAATCTTTTGATAACTGCTTTCGTTATTTGAAATTTTACTTCTAGCATAACAGAACTCTTAACCGCAAAAAAGTAAATCAATGTAAACTATGCATTTCTTGGAGATTATGCATTGACGAGGCCGGAAATTCACGTCAAATTTTGTAACTTTGACACCTGACTGACAAAGATTTCCCCTCATTCATGCATTATTCCTTTTCTTAAGCCATGTTAGAATTGTTTCGGATTATAATCTGCAATGTGCATCATAATGAAGTAAAGGAAGCTAATGTAATATGCAATAAGCTTGGAAAAATATTATAAGTAAAGTGAAACGACAAGTCAGTCTGCTTTCTCAAAATTAAAACAAAAACTGCTTTGCATTGCAAGTTTGTCTCCAATAACCTTTCGTCAAATATTCGGCTTTCCACATTTCCGTTTAAAAGCAAAAGGTCATTCACTTATCTTAAAACTATTTGCTGGTAGCGATATTTTTATGCAACTTTGACTAGGAAAATGGTTAAGCCAAAATCGTGCCATACAAACTCAACAACATTCTTTGATTCTAACCTGAATTGACAATCAATATGAATCAATACGGTCTTTCCCCCATCTTGACCCTTTCAGTCGACCTTAATGTGATTTTTTATCTGATATTTTCCTGCATCATCGCATCATCATCGTTATCCTTATTACTATCTTTACACTGGATGCGACAAAACAAAGCAAAAAGCAAGTATTGGAAAAGGGAAACTGGGAGAGCTTCCGGTAACTACTACTAGTACGCTTGTTGTGATCCTTACTGTCGTTTCACATTCTGTTGTACAGCTTTTGTTCTCCAGCCAAAAGTGGAATCATTGGTGCTAATTTGACATTCTATTCACACATTTCACAACATTTGGTGGAAATGATGATGCCCAGTGAGGGTTCGAGGAGGAGAAATGAAGGAAAATCTGCGTTTCGTTTCTACATTTTAAAAGCAAAAAATAAGACTTTTTACTTTCCTTTTTTGACAACATATTGAACAAAGCGAATGGACCAAGGTTCTTGGACAAAATCTCTACAGTAGCAGTAACACTAGCATATCCATTAGGATTATGATTATCGTCGTTGTCATGATCACTTTTTCGTTACTTCGTCTCATTCAACCCTTCCGTTGATACCGTTGGCCACCATCAACACTACAACCAAACATTTTTCGATATCATATCATCTTCTGCGAACGGAATCCCGACTTTGCACAGTTTATGTCTCGGGCAGACTGTTCTATAACAGTTAAAGGTCCATTTGCTGCTTTGCACGTATTTCATTCTAATATTTGTTGGAGTAGACAAGGTATATACCACCACCGCATGCTTTTAAGGGATGACAATAAAACTGCTAAGATGGAGATGATCATGTTCACTATCTTCGACAACATTGAAACTTTCTAAACCAAACCAAATACTATTTCTTCCCAGTTCGTGAAGACAACGATGGGATGGGATGATGAGAATTCATTTTTTATTTAATGACCAGTCTGAAGAAATGTCTCGAAACTCAACCCTTTCCCTGTCGAACCTGAATTATAATCTTCAAATAAAAAATGGATTGGGTGGACGGCGGGTAAAGATGCGGTAGTAGTGGAGACGATTTTTTGTTAAATCAAAGCGTTTGCTGTATGGTCGCACACATAGATGAAACACAGTTTCCTTTAATATAATAGCAATGCATAGAAAAAAGCCAAAACCTTTTTTTAAACCAAAGTATGGTGGTAGTAATGATGATGATGATGCTTTGTTATTGTGACTAATTTCTTTAGTGAAAAGGAAGGAAAAGTACTTTTTTTTGTATAATTTACACATTTGTAGCCAGTTGTCGGCCGAATGATTGTCTAACCCTTTTTCGTTTACTTTTCAGAGAAGAAGAATGAAATTGAATAATGTTTGAGAAGTCTGTCACACCATCTCACCCTCAAACGGATGGTCTTCATGAGCGGGTGTTGCATATGTTTCCTGTACCAATGTTATTATTACAGGACAAGAAAGAAGGAAGACCGGAACAAGACTATTCTTTCCTAAGCGTGGAATCCCTGCTTGTAAACGAAGTTACATGGGCGACCAAAAAGATATAAATTTTGCTTCTATCGCATAAAGGACGATCTTTTTGATGATGATGATGATGACGATTCTGATGTGATCGACCGTGGTCCTCCTATCTGATCTTTCTCTGATCATAAATGACAAGTCAGGTTGTTGATGATGAAAGCAAAAAATTTAAAGTATTGTACGCGTTCGTAACCCTCAGTACGATTTTTACATATTGTCCGCCCGCCTTATATCTTTGCGTGGTAACAAAAGATAAAACATTCAGAGAAAAAAATGATGATTGCGGTAACAGTTTGCATTGGCATTCATACAGATACAGAAGAAAAGAAATTATATTATGAGTCTTCTTCCTTGACGATAACTCAACATCACTTTTGCAGCAATCACTCTACTACCAAAAGATTTATTTGAGCCTGCGAAGACGAAAATAAATATAATGGGCGGACGCCAGTAGTTACCGAGAAGTGCGAGTGTGCTCGTTATCCACAACGGGAGGCCGTCCTATGATGATGACGATGATGATTAAACCATTGCTACAAAATATGTTATTATAGGTAAGAAGAAAAAGTCAAGTGAAAACACTTGAGCAAAAGGGTTTGCATGCATAATGTCATCTTGACAGATTAAAATAAGTACGACTGACAAGAAAATCTTCGCAATATCGATTGACATATAAAACACACCAGACTTTTTCAAAAGTAATTTGTCACACAATTATTTCTACTAGGTGACAAAAAGTGCCGAACAAAAAAATACGCGAACGACGCGACATCTCATCATCATCAACACTGCCAACATCCTCTCCATCTAAGATCGCATGCGTCGTCGTCGTATTTCGTTAAAAGGCAGCGTTTTATGGCAAGGAAGTTAAAAAACAGAAAGTGAAATCAAATTGTGAAATCGATGGAAATACATAAGTGGATAATGTATAAAAAATAAGTGGATTGCTTCATGTTTCAATGCAAGCTCATTCCATCATGATCACTGTACAACGGCGCGAAGTACGGAGAAGAGCTACAGCTAAGCAGATTTTTGCTGTTGCCGACCAGCTTAAAAAGTAGCAGTTCTAGGGAGAGGTCAATGAGTAAAAATAGCATATATTCTTATGCATTGTTATGTGTATTTTCCGTTTTCCTCTTGTGTAAAGAATGATAAATGAGAGAAAGGTTTTGAAATCATTTTTCAATCTGGTCCACAAAAACTGTACACTAATACAGCTTTTTTTCTAAGAAAATAATTCTTTTCTTAATAATATATTGTATTTTTCGTTTCAAAACAAACTTTCGTATGCATTCTCATGTAAATCTTGTTGTGCTGATTGACCTTACTTTATTGTATTCCTGTCTTTTATTTACCTAACAGAGTAAACATGATTTTTCATTATTATAATTCTAACGTAATTTCATAAATTGGAGCTGTTGAGCTTTAACTCAAAATCTTGTATACTATTTTTTATAATGGATTTCCGGTGAGAAATCAACGTTATTATCAAGAATAAAATATTGTTATTATTTCATGCAATAATAAAAATGACCAGACAACAGCAAGCGGGATAGTGAGAGCAATACTTGTCCTGTTTTCTGTCTTGTATTTTAACAATTATTATCTGCGTGTGAGCCATGTCAAACAAATGACATGAACAAGAAAGTATGTTCGATTACAATTGGCAAAAAAACTCGATTTTCTTCTTATTTATTTTATTATTATAGCGTCAGTTATGCTACTGCAACTTTCCTCACCGGCTCATCATCATCATCACCGGACATATCGGGATTATTTAATTATTTTACCTTTCATTTAGAGCAGCACTCCAATCAACCTTATCGTTATTATCAGAATATGTAGCAGAAATAATGATAATGGCATACATGGAGAGTAAAAATGTTTCATGAGTCAGACAAGACACCATACTAGACATAGCGCCACACCTGCTTCATTCTCTTTTATAGTTTTATACCTATTTCTATTAAAATGATATTTTGCATGGATTATGGGAACATAATAGAAAAAAGGAAGCAATGGTCAAGAAGAGAAGCAAAAACCAGTGAAGGAATACATTTTTGCGACTGTGAGTGTGGGACACCGCCACCAATGCAGCAATCCTCCCAACCGCAATGTTCACTCAGGCAATTAATGTCGGACGGAGATGCATGCACGGACAAGTGCAAGAACCAGTTCAAGAGAAAAGGTTTCAGAGAGCTAATAATGCTAGACCGGAAACGGCATTGAAGTATGCATGTTCTTTCATTTACTCAGCGTGAGAGCATTTTAAAAATGGAATTAAATAAAAATTATTTTTGCAATATTATGCCGAGAATTACTACAATTATATTTCTCTTATGAGTATATTTTTGCCAAAATCCCACTAAAAAGTTATATTCTGCAAAAATTATTGAACAAACTGACCTGAAGAGGGTGACCCTGGAGAGCCCGAATTCTTTCCTGTGGAGGAGGAAGAGCTAGATTTGGCTGGGTGAGCTGCTATCGAAGACTCCTTACTTTTGCTATGCTGATTGTAGTGATGATGATGACTTTTGGAGCGGCGACTGATGGGAGCAGAAATGCTTGGCTTTACAACTGGAATTAAGCCATGTGATTAGTAGACCCTTCGGAAGAATCCTCTTCTGTTGTGCTGTTGTTGATTACGGGATTTTGCTCGACAGACGAACGTTTCTCTTCATCATCTTCTTCAACCTCTGCAACGTCGCCAGCATCCCCGGAAGAAGACTGGTGGTTTAAGTTGGCGTTAGCGTTCCCGCTATTGGAAGAGTCTTTAACCACATTATTGTTATTATTAGCAAGTACCATTTCATCTGTGCTGGTGTTACTGCAGACTTCCATGTCATTCTTATCCTCATTGTTATTGTTATTGTTGATGTTTGATCTTGGCCCATTGGCTGCATTTGAAGAGGCTAAACCGGCGGCAGCAGCAGATATCAGACTCCGCGCGTAAGCATGTTGTCCCCGTTCCTCCTCATCTTCGTCTTCCCCATCAGAGCATGGATTAGATGAAGACGGACTTTCCCCTAAGTAATGGTGCGGGTGATGATGATTGTTTTTTGTGTCGAAATTATTATTGTTGAGAATAGCAGCAGCGGCCGCCGCAGCTGCTACTTGATTGGAGTGATGAACTTGGGATGCGGCATGACTTAAATGGGCATTTCTGAGAGCTGCTCCACCAGCAGCGATATTCGCAACCGCTGGACATGTTTTAACCTTGTGGTTTATGAAGCGGACTATATCACCAAGGGAAAATTGCTTTTGACATGATCCACACGTAAGAGTATCGCTCGGGCCGCCACCATGAGAGGTTGGGGAAGATGCTGCCGTTGTTGAATATTGGTCCACTGAAATAAATCATTAAGCAACAATTTATTATTATGTATTTGTAATTTAACCTATTTCATAAGAATGATACCTCCACCGCCGCACACACACTTTTGAATCACATTCTATTGAAAATTTTGTGATGATGAGACTAAATTAAATGCAAATCAACATTATTCCAACAAATACGGAATTACAAGATTGCCTCATAATATGCAAATATGTTTTGTTACGGGTACATATTATAATACTTAAGAAGTTATAAATATAATATCTCTACACTCCTTTTACAAATCCCCCACCATTAATATTATTCTTTTGTATGTTTAAATAAAAAGAGAAGAAGCCATTTTTGACTCTACATAAGTAAGACCAACTTTATTGAAATCGTACATGGGTGGCCATGTACGTATCCCAAGGCATGACAAGAGTGAAGAAGACGGAGATTCTACCGATAAAGATGAACTTTTTCGTCCCCTTTGCACTTCTGCCATCATCCTACAGAGCGAGAGGAGACAATATGAAGCAAGTTGAATACGTAATTTACTACTGCTACTAGTACACACTGGACGAGAAAAGGAGGAAGTCCAAAAGCGAAAAAAGCAGAACGGAAACACTTTTGAAGAAATAAGAAAGCGACACACAGAGCGAGAGAGAGAGGAAAAATATAGATAGAAAAAAAATAATAGAAATTTGATGGTAGCGGTGTGGAGAGAATGGATTGTATATTATTATTGTCCTCTATTTGGCAATGGTTACATCTCCGATTGAGAAGATTGTCAATATTTTTCTAATAATAGGATCTATTCTTCTCAATACATCGTTCGCAGACGTTCATATTATCCTTTTGGATGGAAAGCGGCAGAAGCTGAAGCAGGCCGACGGCGAGAAGTGGAGTTCGAAGGATGAAGGAGAGAGAGAGCAATCGTTTCGTATTATTATTCAGTGTATATAAATAATGCAACATCAACAACAAGAAAGAATAAGATAAAAAATTGAAGTAACTTTTTTGTCTAGATAAGAACTGTGTCCAATCTCAAAGTATTTATATATTCCCGTTTTCCCACCACACCACCACCGTCACCGCACCACACATCCATTACCACCAGCAGCAATACTAAATATCGTAAATGTCAACTAGCTATTAATGGGAATTTTATATAAATTATATCAAGCTACTCGATAAACATTCAAATATCTATCAGGGAATAAAAGAAACTACGTATTATTACACTAGAATGAGACACACACGGCGCGTCCTTCGTCTTACACATCCCGTCTGAATTTACAAATCAACAAATGAATCAGAAATCGGAAAATAAATCTTTTTCTTCGAAATAGAAGTCAACGACTGGTAAACAACAAGGAAAATGATGTTAATGTTGATAATGACGACGACGACGACGCGACGGTATGACAAGACGATATCAAAATATTCTATTGTAATTTAGTGTTATAATGCTTGCAAAACACTTACTTACCAATTCCCATTGTTTCTATGTTTGTCCCCAATGGGGAAGCCTTCAAAATTCAACTTAATTTGATTGCCACTATTACACAGCCTATTATCGATAACGTTAAAGATTTCTTTAAATTATTACAACTCTTTCAGTGCATTTTTCCAAATGACTATTTCACAATAGGTAAATAACACAAAGTTAAGTAATTTTTTAAATTTAAACAACCGCTTTTCAGCTACTTTAACATTTCGTAAGATAATACATACATCTTTCTGCTGTTTACAGGACTAGAGATCTAGAAGTATAGACTGGACTAAAATCCAACAACAAATTCTTTTTTACAAGCGTTCCGCCAGGTTTCAACTTTAAAAATACATACAATTCGGTTTCTTTACGCTTTTCAATTCCACACACACACAAATATTTTATATAGGTATTCAACTAATGCATTTGAAGTAGCCCTAAACCCAACGCACACACACTGTAGTGTACATTTCCAAAACATTTGATTCCAAGAAGACGAGCGAGCTGAGCTGTTCTGCAGCGAATGCGTGCCATCAAAAACTGCAGTAGCATATAGCAAGCAGCGCAGCGTCAAGAAAAAATGGACGTGTTTTCTCATTTTCTTCCTTGATTTACTTGAAAATATTTATGCAAATTTCTGGAAATAACAATGCTACACGCACCAAGTCCTCGATTTTTGTATTGTATTCAAATGATAATATAATGCACAATAACAACGTAACAATCTCGCCCTATACCAGTATAGTAGTAGTACTTAGTACCTACCACCTTTGCGTTCTTCAACAAAGCAAGGGTTGAGGTTTGCGGTTGGTTGCTGCTTTGCTCTCCGCCGCGCAGCGCAACGTTGCGTTGTTGCTGTGCTGGGCTGCTGCTGCTGGTCATTCATTTCTCTTCCCAGTAAAAACCAAGAAGGAATACTTGCTCATTTGCATTAATTCCATACTCTTTCCAAAAGCATTACACTGCTTTTGCTATTGACAATTCGTCACTTCGTCACTTATTTTTTTTGGAAAACGGTACTTTCGCGTGTGTGTGTGTGTGTATAGTGCAATGCATCGATGCAAATGATCTACCAATGATGGAATTGCAATGCATGATGCTCCACTCAGTCCACTCTACAAAATCGACTAACATTCTCTTTATATTAAGCATTATTATCATCATCTCATCTCGCATCACATAGTCATCATCTTGTCGATTATTAGTCCATGTCTATGGAGTATTGTTTTTGTCCAGAATAAGAGGATGAAGCAAAAAAGGACTTGAATGATCAAGTTTTCTTATCGATTTTCCATTCAAATGTAAAATACAACAACCGAGGACCGACCGACTTCCACCACCACCATCAACTAACTGTTTATACCGTATTTTAGAATTTTATAACAGGTTCATCATTACTGTACTACTACTATGACTCTCCGACACCGTTGAAAAAAAACTTTTAAAATATGCATC
>JAHZNJ010003249.1:0-12724 GCA_027744475.1 Lepidocyrtus cf. sotoi NNG-2020 | reverse complement strand
TTTCACCAGCAACGTGCTTGCTTCTGCTCTGCTGCTCTTTGTTCATCATTTGTTCTCCCTATTCCATCTAGTCTAGAGTCTAGAACCCCTCACTGCAATGCAATGCATTGCAACATAAATCAAAAGCAAATGCATTGGCGGCAAGTGGCTGTCTTGAATATTCCGGGATAAGATTCTCGTAAAAGCTAAAAAAAACAAAAGACTAGTCTCCTCTTCGAGCCGGAAATTTTAATTTTTTGTGTTGTTTTAGCAATTTTTTTTTCAAAATTAAAGTTATTTAGTTTTAGTCAACTGAATTTGTGAATTGCAGGTATCAGTTGCATCCTTCGTGTTTGTTAGGTTAATTTTAATTTTACGAGCCTCGATTAATTTTCTCAAGTAATATTTTACTTCTCTTATCTTATGATCTACTTGATTTGCTGACAACCGTCCAGACGAAGATAAAGCAAACTTTGAGATGAAGTGCGTCGTGCAAAGTGCTAATCTTGGCAGTGAGTGATTTAGTCTTTTAAAATTTATCTATTCTTTTTTAAAATTGATTAATTTATTATTTATTTATTTATATATTTATTTTGTCTATCATCTGCTTTTCAGCTTGGTGCCGTTCTATCCATTGTCTGACGCAAGTAGGAGATAATGACGTTTTCCTGGATTTCAGTTCCAACGTCGTAAAACTGTCAACTGCTAGTGCAAATTTTACAACTTTCGGGACATTTTTATTCAATAAGCAATTTTTCAGCAGGTAAACAAAGAAGCCATGAACTATGAACTAAAACATGCATTTTAATGAACTCACTTATTGATAGTTCATAGTTCTTAATGTGTAATAATAATAAAGTAAATAGAAATTCAATTCAAATCCTGTCAATTTAATTTTCATATTATTTTCAGTTATCAGATGGAGAGCAGCCAATCGGAAAAAGTCACACTTCCTTTGAAAATAATTCTGAAACCATATAAAACGCAGAAGGTGGCAAAGAGTTATGCATTCTCCGAAATAAGCTTCAATTCCAATCAGGACTTTATCACAGTATCATCAGAGGGAAAGTCTGGCGTTGTGACAACGTATAAACTAGGTGCTTCCACAAACACAGATGAACTTGAACTTGATACGGACCCGGAATCTCTTTCACACAGTCTTCGTGCAGATGCTAAGGTGTTGTCAAATTGTCTCTCTAATTTCAACCATGTTAAAGGATTGACTGAAATCACCTTGAAAATTCAAGGGCAGAAGGTCATACTAATAAATCGTGTAACTGATGTTGCGAGGAAAGGTAAGACAAGTACACTATATAATATATAGTGATATATATAGTATGTAGCAGAGGAAAACCAAATCATTACAATTGTATTCGTATAGCAATGCGACAAATAATGTTCATTAATAAATCATTATTGCTTTTTCAGATGGATCTGTGGTTACGGAGTTTAATTTATCCTCCTATGATTTCCTCGATTACGAAGTACCAAATAATTTCAATATGGAATTTTGTTTCGGGTTCAGAGAATTTAAAATTTTCACCAACTTTGCCGAACAACTTAAAGAACCCATATCAATCCATTTCGAAGAATCTTCAAAGTAAGTACTTATCTAGTGTGTTAATCAAAGTGAATTGAATGATTGGAATATATTGCTTTTTGTATCAAGCATCGTTTTTAATAAATTGTGTTGTACTTTTGCAGACCGGTGATATTTTCTGTAAAATCGGAAATGTATGAAGCAAGGCTGTGCATGGCAACACGAGATAAAGATCCCTTCTCCAACTCAATTCGTACTAATGGTGGCAGTGAACCTTTGGGTAGCTTAGGATCTAATGGAAGAATCAGCAACTTTTCGTCGGCGAATTCTTCCCCAGCTTCTCAAGAAGTGAATCGGCGCAACAATCAGGAAAGAATCTCAGATACTGGGGAAGAGTTAAGCAATCGGGATCCGAATCAGCAGTTGCAGCCTCCAGCAAAGAGATTGCGACGAACTGAAGTTGAAGATGAAATGCAGCCGGAAGAATCACATTCAGTTCCCGGAGCTAGCAATTTATCATCAGTAAATCAGAACGAAGTCAATGATTCTGCACCTCCTTCCCCAATATCAATTGCTCCACTGGTAGAGGCGATGGCAGTACGACAAAAATCAAATGCGTATAAAACAATTCAACGAATGATATCTGCTCCCTTTATGACTGAGGAAGAATACCTAAAAACAATTCCGGGACATGATATAATTTTGTGTCCTGGCAGCGATGAGGAAAATTAGCTTTTGAACTGACCTATTATATGATCTCATACAGACATACAAATGCCAAAATGTGCCTTACTTTTGTTGATCACCATTCCTACCAGTGACTAGGTTTATCATAATGTTTCATTCTGTAATTATTATTTCATATTTTAATTCTTGTTTTTTATGAGCCTGTTTTTGTACTGTTATAAATATTGAAAAGTATGCTGGTCGGCGGTGCTGATTGCTGAAAAATATAATAAAAATGGTTCTATAAAAAAAGTAAATACTTAAATTAGTCAGCTGATTTAATTTGCATAGAAAAACTGATATTATGAGTGTATGAAATGCATAAATAAATCTGTGCACAACAATACTTGTTAGACGACGAGAATGATTACTTCTCAAGTACTTTACTTTTATATCAAATTCAGCATTCAAAATCAATGAAACTCACAATCAAAAAAGTACTTATCACTATTTAAGGTTTTTAAACACTATCTTGTATTATTTATTACGCTCGTTAGGTTGCAACATAAGCACAGTCATTTGTAGTTTTTCGCTCCGATTCATACGCATGTGTATATATTTGTAAAAACTCAGTGTACAGATTATTTCATTATTTTTTGCTTTATTTCTTGTATTATGCACCACTTGCTTATGTTGCAAACTGGAGAGCTTTTTACCACCTAATTTTATTTATTATTAGCCACAAACTTAAGTATACTTTTTAGTTATTTTTAAATAATCTTATGTATATCCGTCCTGACTTTGTTTTAAAGATATTCTAAAAAGGATTTTCATACCTTGTTTTAGGTACAGATTATTTTTATTCTTCCTCCCTGCTGTCCTTCCACATTTATTTTACTTACTAATACAAATCCTAATTCTATTTCAATTAAGTCCGACCTGACATTATTTTTTAGTTTTAACTGTTTTACATATCTTTTCTTAAGATTCGTATTCCAATTCGTAGAGTTAAGTTTAAATTATTATTAATTAATTGTCTAGTGTACATGAAATCTGACGATCAGCCTCAGTCGAGACGTATCCCGTAACGATTTCAGAGTCTCGTAAATTCATTTAAGTTTTTTATCATTTTTTTTAAATATTACACAGTTTCAACCTTTAGCATTTATGCTCTCTTGGAACAGTTTTATTCTGCTTTTGTCCTTTAAAAGAAGCATGAAAAAATTCAATGACCCTCCCCCATTTTGGCTTTAAAAGTCTCAAAAAAGGAAAACAACTACTTAAATAAATACACAAATTACTGTTTTACAAAGACGTTTTAATAATTAAATCAAATGTATTTTTTAATTAAACTGGAGACATTGTTGACATACTTTATGCTCATCTTGTAATCTTTCAGCTTTATATAATTTTAAAACATTATTATAAAACGCAACTATATAGCAATAATAGTAGTAAATAATACCGAGAAAACAGACAAAAATGGTCCTACTTAACCTAAAAGAAGGAAATATTGAAATATTTTATCAGCAACAATGATCAGCGACAGAAAGGATATTGTAGCAATGTAGCAGATTATAGTAATAGTAATAATGCTAAATTAGAGAAAGAAAAAGGAAAACGTCCATTTTTACAACGAAGATTAAGATTACAATATTTAAAGTAGAACGTGGTAATTTAACTTTGATTTTGATCAAAGAGATTCTTAGCCTAAAACTCTTATCACTTATTTCTTCTTGTTCTTCGTATTGGCTCCACGCGGAGGTGTTACAGGCCGACTTGAATTCAGGCTCCCATATGCAAAGTTCTTCTTCTTGTCAGCCGGCTAATATTTAATCAAAAATAAAAACAAGGTTGCAGTTAATATTTTTCTATTCACAAGCCACAATTTATATATTTTGTTTTGTTTTAGTTTTAATGTAAAAGAAATGCATACTTTTAGAATCTGGAACGAGCACATCAAAGTTTCATCAACACTCATCATTGCTCCAGCATTATCAAATTCACCACAGTAATTAGGAGCCGAAAATAACGTGACCAGTTGTCGCTTTGCGAAAAATTCGTACCCGTCCTCTACAACCTAATCAAACAAACCAATCCATCCATAAATATTACATGGCTGTTTAGTGATAATAATAACATTGTTTGGGCTGTATTTGAGTAACTTACTTGGTGAGCGCGACATATCAAGTCGAAATCATGTTTATGAAGAAATTTGGCCACCACTTCGGCTCCAAATGTGAAACTAACACCTCGATCGTTTTCACCCCATCCCATAGTGTCTTTATCAGGATCAGACCTAAAATCAAACATCCAATTTATTATACACTCTGGTAACTGATCTTGCTTTATCAAATCCATTAATTATTAAAAATTAAAACAATCATGAGGCTAACAGGTAACACTAACTGTTTTTTTATAATCAAGGAATGTTAAGGAAACAAGCACATGGTTAGAACTTAGAATGTTCTATGAAAGTGCATGTTTCCTTAACAATCCTTGAATATAATATTCTCCTGTGATTGACTTACATTCGTCGTAAAATCCATAAATTCTATTAATACTTGCGCACTCGTGATTTCCCCGCAACAGGAAAAAGTTTTCTGGGTACTTGATTTTATACGCAAGAAGAAGACAAATAGTCTCCAAGGATTGCTTTCCTCGATCTACATAATCTCCGAGAAACAAATCTAGAAACAGAATAGAAAATAAAAACATTTTATGTTAAATGGACATAATTGAACTCTTGATGAATCGTATCAAATGATTCGTATGCTCAAAGAAATAATAAATAATAATAGTTTGTATTTTATAACCAAAAACCTAAACTTACAATTGGATTCTGGGGGAAAGCCACCATACTCGAACAAGCGGAGCAAGTCATAGTATTGGCCATGAATGTCACCTATTGCAGCGCCAAACAAAGACAAGGGCATTAATAATAATGATAAATCTGGCTTAATTGTCCTTAATAGGTTCATAATTTTGTACAGCTCATAAAATTCTCTATCAAATGAGAAGTCGCCTCGAAAGCGAAGTTGATTAGTGCTTTTGCTTACCACAAATCTTCAGAGGGGCTTCCAACTCCAACAGGATCGGTTGAGAGAGAAAAATCTCACGACACTTTAAGCACAAATTACGTATCTCAGTCTCCGTCAGTTGGACATTTTTTCCTGGTCTAGACCCCCTCACTGTAAAGCAACACACAAATAATTGCGTTTAAACTCGTCATCAACGTTTATTTATTTCAACAAAAATCAATCTCATATTGGTCACAAACGAGCAATTTTTCAACATTTTCGATTTTACCATAAAAATGATGTGTGAGTCATCAAAACTTCTACTTCATGACTGGATCATGATTTATAATGAGACTGGAAACTACCTAGCAGCTACAGAACTAATAGCAATGCAAATACTTATTATTCACTTTCTCTTACTTATTGACCGTGCCTCACTTTTTATTTCGATTCGGTTCACAGTTCATAGACTTTGTTTAAAATTCAAGCTGTAATTGGAATGGATTAGAGAAATCAGAGGATTATCAATCAGTCAGTCTGTCATCATCATTAGCAACATCAGCAATTATTAAAGTGTAACAGAATACCATTTGATTAATACTATATTGCGGCAGTACATTTAAAAAAGTTGAACTGAATTAAATTAACACCTCTACCCACCCACCACTATAGTAGCATGGTACAATTTATGACCTTGACTTGATGCATCTCTCACATCATCGTAAGTTAGAAAAATAAAGCTTGCCCGATCATTATACAACATAGGTAATATGTAGTAATAAAATAAAACAGGAACATGTGAGCAAAATTATCCAAATGAATGGCAAAATTATCAATAGCCTTTATGGTAAAAACAAGATTATGAACCACGAACAGTGAAACGATGATAATTTGGCGTAGCTTATCTAAAGGGTGTAAAGTAGAGGAAACATTTAAGTATGGTGTAACCTATTATTGTGAGCAAAAAACACGTATGCATGCTCCGAAAATCAACAAAAGAAACTGATGTTAAATTAGGATGGAAAATATTTTTTTATTTAGAATACAACAATCAGTTACTACTGTATAAGTATTCACTATTCTGGTATCTATTTTAAGTATTGTTATTAGTTAGTTATTTATTTTCATCTATCATTTATCTAATCCTTAAATCATCTTTGACACTTTCAACTTGTATGAAAAAGCCAATAAAGGGTGTCATTATGAAATAAAATCGAAACTTTTTGAATGTCATTGTGTCATAAGTTAACTGCCCATTTTTTCTTGTCCAAAGTTTAAAAACTGATAAATGCTGCACTAGACTGGCTATCTTTTGTGCATCAATACGACAATTACAGTAGAAATTAAAGGTTAAATTGAAAGAGGTACTTCTAGAAACATGAAACCCAGCCAACATACATAAATATCATTCAATCATTAACATTTTATACATTATACGAAAGAACCTTACGCTTACCTTCCAAAAGACGAGCGATGATGTTATCAATATTCAACTTATCAACGTCTCCCATTTTTTGTTCACAAGGCTTTCAATAAACACAAATAACTGCAAACTGGGCTCCAGCGACAGCACAACAATAACACCCCCCAAAAAACTTCCAAATCAGCACAGAAGATTGATTGTTACAATGTCCAGAATTTTTGATTTGTTGAATCCAAATAAATGCAGGTGAAACAATATTGCAGTTTAATTACACAGAGGAAAAAAAGTCTCCCATAAATAAACCTTCACAGAAACTGATTTTTTGTAAGGTATTTTTAATCGCACACACACCGAGAGAAAAGCGCACAACAATCGATCACCCTACAATCTAAACCGAACAGAAGAGAAAAGTGATTCTGCTCTGCAATTATTGGGAGTGGCTATAAAAAGGATGTAGAAAATCAGAGAATATTTATTGAATAGTTAAAAATTTTACGAAAGGTAAACAGGGGACACCAGGAATAAATTTTTACTATACTTATTTCCGTGAATAATAATTATTTTACTGACACATAATTAAAATAGCTGTAGCAGTACTATAGCAGCAGCAACACTGAGACTACTCTTGTGAGAAAATATAATATGAAAAAAGACCAACTCTTGCAGCAGCAGTAAGTAGTAGTAGTTGTAGTGGTGGAGCTGTGGTAGTTTCTGGTGGTGGTGGCTCTCAAGAGGAAGGTAGACGGAGATCAAGGGTTATTTTTTCACAACGGCAGCACAGCAAAGCATGAAGAGGAATGAGCGATTTCTACACGACGACGACGGCTTTTTTGGATGTCGTGTCCCGTGTAGTGCTGCTGCATGTCGCCATCGCCATATTATTCTAATGTAGGAGGATGAGCCATCCCAACAATACATTCACTCTCCGAAAAACAGGGCGAACAATGTATTCGAAGGAACAACGTAGCTGGGACGGAGAAAAAAGACCAACGGAACTATTTTTGCAGTTCAGCGTTACATGAGCAAGATGTTCTCTTCTCAGTGATTACGTATATTATGATGTGTTTTAGCTGAAGTTGGCTGAAGACATTTATTATGGCTTTGTTTGTTATTATATCATCAGTAAACTAACAATGTAAAGTAACAACGGGACTCAACTGCCCTATCTTTTCCATTCATTATTCTTTGATTGCGCATGAAAGCGTATAGCATAGTAAGGTAAGGTAAGGAGGAAGATTGCATATTTATTATTGCTGACTACAAACTTTTACAACTTGTACACCGACTGCCGACATAGTAGATGAGGCGACATCATCGACAGCTCAAGGAATACTGCTATTTTTTTTGTTACTACGAGCGTAGTCATAGAGTTGGTAATAGGATGTTTGTCTGTCCATCTTTATCCGTTCCGAGTATAGAGATATTAAAATTATAAATCCTACTTGTTGACTTCGATTAGAGCACTGGCTCGTTTTATCGAGCTATTTAATGTATGAACTGTTTTATTATATTTACGCCATTTATCTTTATCAATGAAAGAAAATTTAATTTTTTGCGAAAAAATGTTTTTGAATTCCTTACCTTCCTTACCTTAGTATATAAATATAGTACGATTAAATTTGATAAATCTTCATTGTGTTCATGCATGGGTGGGTGCAACGACGAAAGGAACACCACGTCGACTCGGTAACTCTGATATTAAACTCGACTCGTTAGCTGTTGGCCAGGAGTTTATCATGCATAGTTTGCTTAACTTTTGTACTCTGTTTATGCCTTTCTCCTGGTCCTGCTTGTTAAAGTTGTACAAATGCTTTTTCTTTTCGCTCGCTCTCCTCCGTACAAACTTCAACATGACGTCCATCCTTTTGGTTTCGCCTTTTACAATACCGCAGCACGCACACACACACACATATACTAAACTCATTGGAATTGGAAATAGTACGCACACGCATACCTTTTCATTTCATTTCTTTTTTAGGCTAGCAGCACATGCAAAACATGCACTGACCGCCCGCTTGGGTTTTCTAGCTGACGCTTCGAATATTATGTTCAATGTTAAATTATATTATGTTCATCTTTATTTCCCCATCATCGTCCATGCATCATCGTCATCACGTAACGTAATATTCCATCTTGTATAGAGTCGTTTAAAGCCATTTTTACTTTGATTCTTCCTTGGGCTTCCTCTTTCTTCCTATCTGTGTATTGTTTATTAGGGATAAACGACACAAAGTTATAACATAACATTTCAGAACTGAAATCTGTCTCTATTCATAATCACCAATAATCACCATCAAACAACGGTACTTAATATAATGTGGCTGCTGCTGCTGCTGATGAGGCTTCCTTGACTTGCCTGCATTCGAATTCATGTTCTTACTTTTTGATGCCTTAGTAATATTGTTGAATACTGAAACTGAAGTTTTGTGCAGTGCAACACTGTGTTGTTGTTGGCATTGTTGCAGCTTTTTTCTTCGCTCAATCTTATCGGAAGCATAAAATAATATTAAAATGCAATGGTGCTCATTTAATCTTTTTCTTACTGATGCTCCTTTAATGAGTCCATTAATATGCTACACTACAATCATCACCACCACCACCACCTTCTTCGTCATACAATCATTGTCATAATCAAAAAGAAGATAAAAAAACTACTTTTTGTTCTTTCTTTCTTACTTGCTTGCTGCTACCAATGCAGTGCTACTACATAGATACAAAATATATCATGTCATCTTAATCATCATGACACCAAACAAAACTGCATGCATAATTGTACTATTTTTGCTTGTTATCCTTTGCTGTTTTAAATCATATTTATAGCTTCTTGCATATTATTATTAGCTTTTTACAGATTGCATTTTATTTACTGTCCTTTCCTTTTTGCTGTTTTAATACATATAAAAAAGAAGGCGATGTCAAATGCAGAATAATGGGATCTATGTGCAGCAAGAGTTGAGCAACAATCTCATCATCAGTAATCAGTAGCAAGCAAAAGCAAAAAATAAACTAAAGGAAAAATCCATAATGCTTCAAAATCAAAATGCGTATGATTCATGATAACAATGATTATAGATAGGTACCTGCTGCTGATAATGTTGGCTTGGCAATAATGATAAGCAATGGAGATTTTTTTATTTTTTTCTATGCCATATAATAGGACTTCGGCTGTTATAAAAAAAGTTGGGTGAAGGCAGGACTAGGACAGTCTAGAACCAAAGCTAGATTTCATAAAATTGCCATATTACCAACAGGATGATAAATTTAAGCATAATATTTCATCCATACCAAATCCAACAACCACTAATTAATATAATTTTGGAACAGAAAACGCACACTGAAGATATTAAAGACAAAAAGAGAACAACCAAGTGGCAAAGTACTTTACAGGAAAAAGTTTCACTTTGACAATTTTTTGCCCGACAAATCAACCGCTGCTGTTCTAGCTGCTCCTGCTGCTGCTTGCTGCCATTATGATGCCACTTGCACAAAAACAAAGAAGGAAACAAGTTTTTTTAGCTTTCGAGTTAAAAAATAGAAAATGTCCCTTCAAATGGAGCATACACGCACACGCTCTCTATTTCCATATTCACTTCCCAACAAGAAAAAATCTATTGATGGTAATGGGGACTTGGTAATTTTCAGAAAATGTGCATGACAGCTTCCTATTAGAAGTGGCGTCATTGGCCACTACTGGCCAGTTGGCTTACATGTGCTTGTTTGACACTTGCCAAACCGTACTTTTTTAAGTTTTTTACAAACTAGTCTTATTCAGATAAGAGCTTACGAAAATAAAATAAATATGATAATAGTGTGTCTTTCAGTTTGGTAGATAAACAAACTGTATTATTAATGGAATAGTTTAGTTTGAAAAGCATATTGTTTGCCATTTATTGTTAATCGATTATAATTGGCTTATGTATTTTAGACATAGTCTAGTTGGTAGCGCAACTTTTACCTGGTCACGTTATTGTTACCCGGTATTAAATTGACGTGGAGGAAATTTTCAAGGGTAACAACAGCGATGAGCCTAGTGTGCCTTTTTTATGAATTAAAGCTATAAAGAACGGTCTATTAATTCAAAACGGCCACATGTGGAAATTTATGGATATCACACGGAGCAAGCTGTACAGAGTAAAGCAATTCGTCCATCATCATCATAAGTACATATTTTATGTCCATGTCTATCCAGTAGTTAGTTAAGATTGGGATAGTATTATCACATTATTGTCATTGTCTGTGGCGATTGTTTGATGGCGATGGCTTGGGCTTTATTCTTTAGCTCTTTAGCCTTCAAATGTAAGCTAAACGATAATAATAAACAGAATTGTGGGGTCCGTGCATTCTCTTCTCCTCGCCTGCCTGTCAGAAAGGTAGTAGTAGTAATAATAATAATAACGACATTAGTTAGTCGTTTTTAGTAGAAGTAAGTAGGAGTCGAAGCTAGCAGCAGCAACAGCACATAAGTCGAAGGAATATATGAGACGACCGACCTTGAGAATTATTGACGGATCGGTGAAGTTTACGCTACACATTTGCACACAATTTTAGCATAAGCATTGCAATTGCTCGCAGGCTGGCGTTTATTTCGTCGTTGAAGGGGAAATGGTTTTTGCCATTGGTGGTGGCGTTTCTGCCACGATTCAATATTAAGCATATATTTTGCCAAATGTTATATATTGGCTTCTGGCTTAGATTGGCATGGCATTTGTCAAAGTCGGCTATGATATTTTAGTTGTTTATAGGAATTCTTTCGCTGCTCCCTCTTCTTCTCTTCTCAGATGAACACAGGCTTGAAGAGAATGAAGGGAAACAAGTCAATTTCATATAATATAGTTGTACAGCTATTGTGAAGAATATAAAAAGGAAGGATGCCGATATAGTAGTCGAGTCAATGTAAAGGATATTGGCTGAAGGCTATCGCCGTGACTCCTAAAGCTAAAATGTAATTTTCGGCCAGTCAGGTTCAATCTCCAGAATATTGCTTTTATTTGCTCTTCAACAAAAGCTTTGCTTTTCTGGAGAATAAGAAGCTTTGTTGTAGTAGTGATGGCGATGACGATGATGATGGAGGTAGCGAGTAAGACGCTAAAAATAATTTATTGCTTCTTGAGCAGAGGATGGAAGTTGGAACTATATGGTCGATCATTTAGTGACTAGTTTTATGACAACGACGCGATGAGTTTTAAATGCTAAATAAATATTGGGGAGGCGATAGAGTCTAAAGGAGAAGGAAAATGCAAGCAGTAGAAATTGGGTATCTATATGATGGATGCATCATAAAACGGCATGCATAAAATAACAAAACGCAATAAAAAGAGAGAAGACGAATGAAGAAAAATGACGGCACATGGGTCAATCCTGTTTTTTAAAGAGTAATGTATTTTCTTGAATTGCTGAAGCAAGTCTCATTAATTTCACTACCACAACGCAACGTCCACAACTGCTACATAGTGACTCTATGTGTCAGGTACACTTTTACAAGGTTATGGCAATAAAATTGTCAGGTGTGAACCGACTAATGATTACAGATTAACTAGAATTAGCATATTTAATTTAAATAGGGGCCAATTTATGATGGGTTATTAATTAAGTATTCCATGAAAACTTGCGAAGTCGTACTAAAAGCAGCCGGGGGCTGGCTTACAGAAGTTTCTAGGGCTACGTAGTTTGGAAGCAACTCAAAATGTTTTTATTACTATTTTACTACAATGCATGCAAAAACCTATTATTATTTTTATTTAGTAAGTAATCTATCAATACTGACTAATATTGTATGAAGCCGTATAAGGTCAAATTAGCATCAATTAAGATAAGATTTAATGTCCAGTCAGCCTTAATCAAAATGTGATCTTCATATCATTGTGAAATTGTACAGGAATTTCATTGACACTTCCTTAAATGAATGTAAAAACGTATTATCCGCAATTCGAAAGACAAAAAACAACAAATACAATAAATGTGTAGAATTATGATAATATGATTTAGTGTAACGTCTACGTCATACATGTTTCCAGCCAGGATTATTTTCTAAAATGAGCGAAAAGAGAAAGTTCATTAGAACAGAGCCGAGAAACGTCAAGCGTCTCCTTACCCTTG
>JAHZNJ010003248.1:0-10021 GCA_027744475.1 Lepidocyrtus cf. sotoi NNG-2020 | reverse complement strand
CTATAATTGCGCTATTTCTAATAATAATTGCTGAAATGGCCTAAGCGTGTCTGCTTGACTTGTTTCATATTATTTTTTTACCTTTAGGAAATTATTCTGTTCCTTTTACAAGATACGTGTACTGCATATACACGTTAACTAAATATCAGATTTAAATTAAACTTTTTTTTGTATTTTTTCTCTCTCTCAAAGTGACAAAGAAACAGCTATCATAATCGAAATATATACGCATATACTTACACAAAACAGCGGGATGTAACATATCATATCAAATGCATTACCCGTCTTTTAAAAATGTGACTTTCCACTTGCTTTTTTGCTGCGGTTTTTAACTGTAAGTCATTCTAAGTTACAAAAAGCCAAGACACTACTTTTGCTGCTGACTGAAGAAGTGGACACTGTACTAGCCTAGCTAGCAGATTCGGTTTCATGATAATATTATGATGATTTTGTTTTTACTTTAGTTCCTTGTTTTTTATGACACGTCGTTTTTCTATTGTGCTTGGCAAAATTTTAAAAGTTTAAATATTTTCACAACTGATACAATCATGCATCATTGACTTTTTGAGACTTTTACTATCACATCCATCCCTCGTTTGAAAGATTTTTTTGCGGCATCTCCTCTGCATCTACAACAATTTACACACAAGGTGATTTGCAAAGGGAAATTGAAAAGACTTGGAAAAGATGTTGAGTAATAAAACACGAAATAGGAGAAGTGGAACACTTTCAAGTGTAAATCAACTAGTGTGATTGCTGTGAGGATTATGTTGATGATGAGCTGAGAAGACATCTCAAATGTCTGCGTAAATATTTAACGCTCGATCCTATTCTATTGTGCAACGTAGCTTTTTAAAGCTGTTTTTTTATAAAACCTACGCCAGGCAGGATTACAACAAAATTTACATTTGTTTCAGATGATGCTGTGTGCAGAACACTTGTTATAGTTATTATTTTATATTATTTTATTAATTTTTTTTCTTTGTTAACCTTTGTTTGCTACCATGATTATTCCTCTCATTATTGCTCCTGGATGTTAACAATAAAACGGCTTTTAATGGAAGTGATCTCGTGTCATAAAACTTTGCTTATCATCGTTTCTTAATTTAAAAAAATCAAACCTAAAAGCTTGCGCACAGAAGGTACAACGAAGAAGATTTGGAAGATTTTAAACAGGAAGGATGTGTACACTAACAATTATGTTTAGGTATTGTTCTTGTAAAAACACTACTATACTATCACTGGTACTTTTTATTTCATCTTGATTTAGTTTTGAAAAGGATTGGAATTTTTATACATGGATTAAAAGCCTTTTCATCAGCAATACTTTACACATACTTATACAGCAAAAAATGATTGATATACCTTAAATTTTAAAAGCCCATGCCACAGGAAACAGGTTGCGGTCGAATTGAAAATGCCTGAAGAAAAATTTGAGACATTTACAGAGTTCCGAATATGATGAAATGGCCATTACTTACACAAACCATAGACCGAAGTTAAAATTTTGATTCTAGAATTCTGAAAAGGGGTAATGATGATGATGATCAGTCAGTCAGTCATATTTTTATTACACGATTGAAGCATTTATTTCACACAACAGCAAGTAGTGAAGAAAAACTTTGCCGATCACAAAAATGATGAGTATATGATGCATTGGCGTGATGATGGTGTATTCTCAGCGAGTGATGTAAAAGAAACAAGCATAATTTTTCTCGATTTGAGGTGAAAAAGTAAAACAGTATTTTATATAATGCTCTTTGCAACAACAACGAAGAAGCCTCTTGAAAAAAATTAACCGCAAAAGAATTTTTATAAATAGCTGAAGTAGAAAAAAAGAAGTGAGCAAGTGAGCAAATCAACTGAAGATTTGAAGAGAAAAACAAAATTATCCTTTTAAGCATGTGTTATACATACTTGAAAAGTTCTGGTGTGATGAGAGCAGTAGAAGTGGTAGAAGGAGGATCACTAAACGAAGTTTTACTAAACCACAGAAAAAAATGTTCCGGTTTTTGTCTTTGTTTGAGGTTACAGCAATTTTCATTTGATAGCAAACTCATTATCGGGATAAATGATTTGAGGTATACAGATATAATGTTTTGTGTCTGACCTTGATAAATTGTTTCTGATATAAAAGGATACCGGCAAAGAAAGTTTTGAGTTTCGTGAAGACTGTCATTTTTTATCCATCCCATCATTTTTTCACCTTTGCTTTGGTTCTCATTTGGTTCAAATACAATAGGTCGGGCTAGACTGAAACAGTAGCATCGAGTGGATTTTTGCAAGGTTTTTTATTTGAGAATTTAAGATGTAACAGAGCGATTAGATGGGTAGTTTAAGTTTAAGCATATGCCTAAAGGAAGTCTTCCTACCGAGAGTAATCAGAAAAGGTGCTTACTGCAATTATTTTTTCTGAATTTTAGCAAATTAGACGCTAAATGAATACAGAGGTGTGAATCCTTGCTACTACATTGCAATTTTTTCGAGATATGAGATTGGTTTTACTAATCATATTGAAGAATCGGCTTATTTTGTTAGAATTTTTTTATTTCTTTATTCTTTTGCTAGATTTTAGAAAGGAAAAGTAAGTACACTTTGTGAGTAAGCTAACTTTCAATTGCATTTTGCTAAAGTCGGAACTCCTTCTTGGTGACGTTTCCCTTTTTTGAGTGAATATGCTTGTACTTTCAGCAAAAATTTTATTTTATAGTCTGCTGAGTTAATTTTGATCGTAAAAGTGAACATGGAAAAGTATAAACGTGAAAAGAGTAATAAATTAAGCAGCGAAAGTAAGAGGGGCTTAGCGCAACTATAACTATATTTCCTAATCATATAATATTATTGGACATGCTCAAATGTTTAAAAAACAAAAACAAGTGCAAAGAAATTGATAATCTAAATCTTGCTATCTTTACCTTTCCTCAAAAGAAAGAGCGAGTGAGAGAGAGTGGAGTAGAAAAACAGGAGTTTTACATGTGTTTGCTTTCTTCTCCCTCCTCATCTAGTCGTGTTAGGGTCTGTGTTTGCACTGCACTGCCATATAAAAATCAGAAATCCTCTCACTCTCTCTCTTTGCAGGATGAGATCACGCTAGGCTGCAGTTGAAAAAGAGCGGAAGCGGTTGGCCATTTGCACCGAGCAAACTAACACCTCAGCAATTTCCACTAATTGGAATACATCATCATTATTCGTACCTAAACTATATAAAATGTAGTAAGTATGGAAATGCTTTATATGTATGTGCTTTAGGTTTATTTTTTTTGTTTAATGATATTCCTGCGAAAAATTATTCGCTCCGTTGACTCCGTATTTACACAATCTTACATAAGTGCTGCTGCTGGTGCGCCTTTATCCTCCGGATCCTCCTCACTCACGTAGTGTTTAGCATCCTCACCCAAGCAGAACGAATGCAAAGTGAGTTGCATTATAGCATGTGAAATCAGAATCAAACACAAAAATGTGAAAACAAGAAAGAGGACACGGCACAATCGGACTCGACTTACTTCCCATTCACAAAGCTTGTTAGATGCAGTTTTTTATCCTTTTTAAATTTGCCTTCTTCTTTCCACCTTTTGCCAATTTTTCACCAACAGCTGCCAGGAACGTCGTCGTTGTGCCGTTGCCTTCAAACATACATACGCTAATCTTATTATTATTATGATGATGTTGATGACTCTCTCGATGCAAGGAGAAGAAAAACAACCTAATTCAGAATAGTTTCTATTGTAATGTGAAATGATGATAAAGAGAAGATGATAAAAAGAAAAGTGACCAGTGAGTCGGTTTTATTTGCCACTAGCCACTGGAGATAAGTATATAGCTGAAAAGTAATAATTTGATGTGATGGACGATGGACCCACCTCATCGTTGTCCTCGTTTATCTTAAAAAATACATGAGATCCAGGCTGGTGGCCATTGTTCTATGCATTTAGGATTAATGAGTACCACCACCAATTCTAATCCTTTTTACTTTATTGTGTAAAACTAATAAAAATTAAGATTAGCTAAGTAAATGCAAAATATCCTGAGATACCAGTGTGGCGTTCTTCTTCTGTTGATGTGTGTTAAGCACTTCTTTTTGATCTCCTTTTAGAAAAAGAAACCTTCATTAATAACACTTTAGAAAATGCCGTCCCCATTTCCTTTAAAAATACAATTTCTTATCAATCAGGTATGATGTCATTTAACCCTTTTTTAATCTCATTTCATTGTTAACTTCACTGCAGTATTCCTGCTGCAGCGATGGGACCCTCCACTATTATGGAATCTAGCAATTCATGCACAAATATACAAAAAAAAAATCTTTTAGCTATAACTATCCATATGCAAGCATTAATTCATACTTATCCGTATTTTAATTAGAATACAGCTAGGAAAACTAATTAACATTCATCATTGGAGAACGGGTTTTCTCTCACTCTAATCTTCATGGTTGGTCATCTACTTTTACTGTTGTTGCACCAGTACTAGGAGTATGGCATGGTGTATTAGAAAAAAGTCTTGGACACTTTGTATTCACGATAAACTTGTACAGGATATTAATGAGTTACTCCGAACTATCACATCACTGTGCTGCTGCTGCATTGCACCAGCACTTCAGATCATAGTAATCATATTATTATACGTTAACTATCGTCTTTTACTTGTTGTTGTTACGGTGGTGGTGCTGCTGCTGGCATTGATGATCACTGCATCTAGATAAGGAAGGAAAAGGAGGAGGAGAAGAAGAAGAAAGTATGGAATAACAGGTTCCATGGTTTATCATCACAACCGTATAGTAATATAAAATGCTCTCCATCCATCCATCTCATCATCATCAATCTACGTAGCAGACGTCCGTCATTTAGTCAGCCAGTCAGTTTCATTGATAGAGAGTAGAGTACAAACAAATATTATCTAACACAATATCAAATCAAAAAGCAAATAAGCTACTTTAGAAAACAAGCAACAACAACAAACAACAAGCTCTAGATAAATTATGCTCTTCATCTTTCTTAACCCACATCGCATCAAACTTAATTTACTTTTATCATATTATATAACTTGTCAAACGGTTTAAACACATTCTGTTGTTATTTTCTTCCAAATATCACGCAAGGTCCCATATTGTTAAGCAAAGAATGCATCGTGCTGTGCTTCTGTCTTATATTTCTTTGCTTCTGTTGTAATGTGATCTTTGCTCTTGCTTTCTTTTCTTCTAAAATAGAACATTTGAAAACTATTTCGTGTTTATTTTATTCATTCATTTTTTTCATATTATATCAGCGGAGGTTTTTTCTCACCACTATAGGTATGATGCATTTCATAAAAAAAATTATATATACCTAAGTTGTAAATCGAGTTCACATTTTGAACGAAATGTGGAGAGGGAGTAGCAGTAATAGTGGTAGTAGTAGTACGCAATTATCCAGACAGCAAGAAAACTAAATTGCTACATTGGTCTCACTCATCATCATCTGCTTCTATTATAATATAAAATACATTATACATAGATACACACTTTCTTTTAAAAAGATGTAGAATAATAATAAGTATTTTTTATTATTTTATTTTGTTACTTTTTATTCCTCTATCATCAACCTGAGACATATACATATAATAAGTTTTTTAAAGTCAAAGGTGGGTTTGTGTAACATAATCAGCAGCAACAGTAGTTGAAGCTAAGGTGAGATGTTTTAACGATCTTGAATGTGAAGTGAATGTGCTGTTTTTTATTATTTCTGACACTGTAGTAATAATAACTAACTAGCCTTATCTAACTCTTTTACATAGAACACACACATACAAAACAGCCAGCCGAGCATAATATATTTATTCTCCAAGTCTGGTCTCAACTTTATAGCAACAGCAGCAGAAACAATTCGTGCTGTTTGTTTTTTGGAATTGTGAGCCAAGTTTGCTTGTAGCTATTTTGTTGGGCTAGGGCTCGTCGTCGTTCTTCTTCTTTCTCATCCTCCAATTTAAATTTGACCAAATTTTTAAGTATGATACGATACGATAGTAATCATACGGCATTGATGATGATGATGATGCATTCAATTCATGCATTTTTTATGCATAATTCTCGCCCCAGTACCTCTTTTCCTTCACTTGATAATTTTTTACGAGGACGAGGATGAGAAGATGTGAAAAGGACTCACAAAGGTATTTTTTGTTAATGATAATAAAAAATGGTGTACTGGTTATTTTGGCTTACTACTGTATTGAGTATACTTAGTATTGTTTTACCTCTCCTTTTGTGCAATAATAATAATCGTGATCGTGCTTAATCCAAAGAGAAAATTAGATTAGTGGATTAATTTTGGAGTGAACTGAGATAGATGTAAATACTAAACGCAGGACAAAAACAAATAGAATTGAATAAAGATGTGTTTTCTTTGTAGTAATAGTAATAAAACGATGAAAATAAGAAATTGTGGAATAAGTTATAGAGAAAAATGTGAAATAAAAGGGGGGATAAATAGCTGTAACTGTAACATACCACACGTAACGTTTTCTCTCCGTGCAATTATGCAGTTCACCTCTTCAAGAGAATCTAAGACAAGAAAAAGATGATCATATTCATGATGATGATGAAGAAGAATGCAGTGCAGGGCAATAATTGGTCATAATAATAACTCCAAAGAAAAAGATGCTGAAGGCTTTTTTCATCCCAGTTAAATTACATTGCTTTACATGTAAATATGAATAAGAGCCCAACAACGGGTTACAAACAACTAATAACGATAACAAACTAGCAAGCTAAGCATATTATTTTTTTCTGAATTATATTTTGTTATGTCTCTATCAACAACTTTGTTTTAAAAAAATTGAGAGAGAGATAAATGCTGTAGAAATAACAATGACTACATATTGCAAAGTTCTTGTTAGTTTAATCCACGTATTTTATTTGTGCAATGTAAAATGTAAGTTGTTGTTTCAAGATGATGAGAGCAAAATATATATAAGGTGATTGGAATAAGTGAGTGTTGGCCACCTGGAGAAATAAATTAAGTCCCTTTTTGCTACTCCCACCGCGTGTGTGGCAAAACTCGAAAACGAGAACATGTTTTTATAATTATAATATAGAGAGACACACACACATGCACAAAAACTTTGTAAAGGAGAAGTATTTTTCCATTTTGGAATAAAATTCCCCTTTCTTGCATTATTACTGCAGTGCATATTTATCATCATCAGAGATGAAGGTAGGTGTGTAGATGAAGTGGAAAAGTATCTGTACATATTGCTCCTCAAACTAGGTATTCAACGTCGTTCGTAGGTGATGGAATGTGGTGATGATGAGCTAAGCTAAAGGTTCAAAACACCATAGCATCGGATCTCAGTGAAGGAGCTCAAAAAAGGACCTTTTGCTTGTTACTTGGTTGAGCAAATAATGATAATGAGGAGGAGATGCTGAAGATAATGATGCTTGTCAGAGATGTTAAAGCTGTATCCCTTTTAAGCGAAATATTATACTTTACTACTATTTTCATATATTTGCTAACAGAATGAATCATTGTCATCCGGTCCATGGTATCTGTCTATCGATTGATCTAGTCGGAATCACCAGTATACCCATATGATGATATATTTAATATTTTTGATGAATCAAAGCGTTTCTTTCCGTTCTATTGGACTAGCTAAAAACTAAAATGCAAAGTAAAATATTTTAAGAAATTGAAGTTTTATTTGTGTAGTGAGGTAATCGATTCCAATTTAATTTGTTTAGTTTTTCTAGGTCTTAAACGTTGAAGAAAATGCATCAACATTTACGTTGTCGTAACAAATTCGTTTAGGGTTGAACAAAGACGGTGTGGTGAAATAGAAACATGAATTAAGCTACAAGCAGCAAACACACAACTTCTGGTTTTTAAAACTAAAAATAAACCAAATGTAACCACCCGGCAAGAAAATGCTCTTTTTGTCATTTATCACAGTTGGCTAACTTAGATAAGTCATATATAGATAGTCCTGCTTGGTTTAACAAGACAATATAAAAAATTTACTTAAACTTATTAAAATATCTCTTTTTCTGTACCGTCCAATGACACTATGACGAAGTGGAGGAAGAAGCCTGCAACTCAACAGCAAAAAGCTTTACCTGAGCTAAGAGCCCATTTTTTATTTTAATACTTATTGCTCCGTGTGATGATGTTAGACGAAGTGTTAGTACGCACTCCATTACTTATTAAACTCCATCATCTCTTCTTCAATCACTCTCAAAGTAATAAAAACTTTGAAGGTAGACACTTGATCAATGTGTCAACTATTGGGGACCAACCGCATGGAATCAGAGATAAGATGAATTAATGGATCCGGTCACTCAAATTTAGATTAAAAAGGAGACCGCTTCACACAAAAGCAGAGTGAATCCTGTTTTGCGTTAGTTTTTTGAGTGAGAGCTATTACTGATATGATGATTCTGTAACACTTTCTTCTTTTATACGCTCTAAAATGTACTCAAAGACACTTTTTATTTCCTTTTTTAATATTCCACATATGCTCTGCATGCATTTTTTATTTCTTTTAGTGTTGAAAATGTTATTTAATGGTAATATAGACGATGAGAAGGATGATGGTGGTGGTGATGGTATTATTCGTTTTAACATTCTATGCGCCACCATCACTACTAAAAAAACGTTCTAGGGCCACGATCATGATCAGATACAAAAGGTGTACAAAAAATGGATGAATGCAGCGTAATAAAATTCCATAAAATGAATTAATTTACTAAAAGCATATCTCAGATATGTAGTTTAAAGTCAAAAGGATATTCAGTAAACAAAAAAATGTATTTTAAGAAGCAGGCATAATAAGACGAAAAGTTAAATGAACATGATCGATTTTTTGCTACAATTGAAAAACAAGACATGCTCAGTTTTAAGTAGTATTGACAGATCAAATTTGGATGTTATAACAGGTTAAACAACCTCCATGATGGATTAGGATGCTTCTGCCGCTGTTGCTGAGTAATGAGAAAATGCTCTTCTGTGTACATACATACTAAAAAGCAAACAAAACACAAATGCTGAAGAAACTGAAACAAAGTGATACAAAAAGGTTACATATAAAACTAATGCTACATTTGCAAAAAAAATTGCAGATGTTGACTAGTGAAAATTCAGGAAAAATTCAGTAGCCTTTTCTTTTTGCGATAAAAATCAAAATTACAAAAAACAAACTTATCCGCCATCACCACCACACCACCACAAAACAACCGATAAAAGCAGTAGAAAGGCGAAGCTCTCTTGGCTGTTTGCTACTTACTACTTCTTCTTAAACTCTTCTTGATAGAGCTGAAGAGTAAATATGAAAACGAACGTAGTACACGCGAGCCACGAATACATCAATCTTTTTCATCTCCTCCCTCCAGAAAGAAAAAAGGAAAAGTAGATAATTTAATGATATGAAGATACTGGGAAGATGATAATACAAAATGGAAATCGTAAATGAGCTTTTCTCCTCTTTGCTCTATCTGTATCAAACCCATGCATGGTTACGTACTTCAATTCATAATATTCTATGATAAGATGATATTCTTTCTCGATATCTCTCTCTTTCTCTCGCTCGCATCTCAAATGAAACACTATTGTTAGATAAATACACCCTGTTTTATTTACAAAATGATCACGTTCGACTGAAATTGACATTTATCATTATATTAGTATATGCACTCCTTCTTTTTCTTCTTTGTCTGTTACAAAACTATTCCGACATTATACTATTATAAATTATTATATCCATCTAGTATTCTAGTTATATCGTCGTTTGTTTCTCTTTATATTACTGCAATCGAGATGTTTTTTTTTTCGTTTTGCAGATTTTTATTTGCATATCTTCAATCCGTTGATTCAACATGATCTGACGTTATGCAATGCAATACAATGCAATGAAATGACATTACCAGATTTGTTCACATCATTCAACCCCTCGCGCATTTTAAACAAGACGTTTCAACAAAATCGTTTTTAAAAAATCAAAGCATTAATGTATAACAAACCAATACAGAGAGTTTCCATCTTGTTTTGCTATTGAATAA
>JAHZNJ010003247.1:0-13834 GCA_027744475.1 Lepidocyrtus cf. sotoi NNG-2020 | reverse complement strand
TTTTCTTTTTTAACAGTATTAATAATTAAATGCACTCTTTTAACAAAACCATGCACTTAAAATTTCATAATGAATTTAATTTAACAGTGCAAGTAAATTATGCGTTGTTGGTTTGATGGATGGAAATGGTTACAATTTTCCGCAAATTTATCAATAAGAATCCTCTGCAATGAAAAATTGTTGTTACTACTGTTTACTTCTTTACCACGTTTTAGAAAACCCGCCACCACTCTGTGTAAATTGGGAACAAAGAGTTAGCAAAACAAAAACACTCCTGTTCGAGCTCGAGCTAGCTGCAGCTGTACCCGTCTTTTTCCTTATGGGAATAACGCAAAAGTATCCACGAAAACCTGAAAGCCTAATCTTGCCTTGTCGTGTGCAAAAGGGAATGCATTGATGACCAAACAAACCTAAATGAATGAATGAACTAAACCGATTAGAATTAATTGCCTTTCGTTTTTTCAACTTACCAAATTTTAGGCTTATGATGTTGCACAATAATTTTTTATCCCCATTTGGCTTATGATTAGTACAATAAAGCTGGAAATGAAGTGAATGAAGTAATGAAAACAAATATTATGACAAAATGGACTTAAAAGTAAGTACGGTGAGCGAAACGTTGGCTGGTTTAGATTTCATTCGCTTAAACATATTTGACAAGTGAAAAATCTAATAATCGTTTTCCTTTTTAATTACAAAACAATTTTATTCGGTTTTTGATACATTTCAATTTTATTGCTGCCCATTGCATTGCTCCTGGAATTAAGTAGTTTATGACGATAAGAAATTGTCTATTTAATTTTAAGCCAAAAATATGTTATTTGTATTACCAATGTCACTTCCACAAGGATATATGGGTGTGGGAAGGAAAGTGAGAATAAAAAAACCTCCTTTTTATTTAATTTGCAGATGAACTATGAGAAAAAATAGTATTTACTGAAGAGGTTATTCATTTGAATATATTTCTATTTTCATAAGTTTTTGTACCTTGCTGTAAGAATGCAAAAATAGTTTGCCATCATTGATTATTTTTATGTAGCTTTACTTCCATTTGCAGTAAATTGATCTGCCGTGTCTTATTATATAATTCACTAGAGACTATAGAGATGATGATATTGATGATGGAACTATTACATATTAATGCAGAAATCAGGATGGGAAAAAGAATCCTGTCAAGGCTGTTCAGTAGTGGCATCTCATTAAATCTAATCATAAACCTACTTTCTCACTGTCATGCGTATGCAGTAAAAATGTTGATGTGCAGCAGTTGCAATTTATACAATACAAAACAATCATCATTGCAGCCGAGGAGCGGTGTTTTCCCTTTTGTTATTATTGAAATACAAATACCTATACTTTGTGTAATAAACAATGAAATATAAATAATCACTATTTGCAAAAATGCAGTTGTAATTTTTATTTATGTTTTGCCGTTATTATCATCATGAAGTATCCTGTTCTTTCCTCGATCATCCCAATGAAACTTACTCCAAGGATTGTTTTTTTTCTGAAATTCTCATCATTCCAAAGCAAGGGAAGGAAAAAAGAGGGCATTGTCTTAAGAACTCAATAACTGCAGTTCATGGCTGTATGTAGGGACTAGGGACGCTCAGGTACCAACGAACTATTTGAAGGAAGTTGAAGAAGGGAAAAAAATAAAACAATCACAAACTTCACGATCACAGATAATTCAATGATTCGTGATAATAGAGTGCAAGAATTCCTAAATAGCAGTAGTTGTAATGACGCTGTGAAGGCATAATTAAACTCTTAGCTTAATGATTATCGATTGGATCCTAACCAGTAAACACTTTTGAGTTTGAGTTATTTAGAAATATTGACATTCTGTTTTTATTCTTTTAATTGAATTGAAAGACAGCTGCAAAAATATTGATAATGATCTACATCTATATGAAATATGATCACAAAATCTCTAGCCGTGTGAGCGATAAATGTAGCACTTTATAAAATTTTAGATTGTTGCATAATGTGCAGCCAAAATGCATAAATTAAAATTTCAAGCAAAATATTTTGACGCTGATTTGATCTGCCGTCGTTTTTTTGCTACGTACTAGACACTAGTATTGCCTCTCTAAGCAATTTATAATACGATACCTTAAAAAGTGAACCAGTAAAACCTTGTTCCAAATTACCTCATTGTATTGTATCTGCATGCTATAGGTACTACATACATAACACAAAAATGGTTCTATTGAGTGTGTCTATAATAGAATAACGTTTGTATCCACTTTTGCAGTTATTCAGAAGAAGTAATAATAATGTCTCGCTTTTGCCGATTCAGTGGTGGTTGTTGCTGTAAACTGTGTAAACCATTGTTTGCTGTTCTTTTTTATGTTTTTTTACATTAGAATCGTGCATTTTTGCATTGCATTCCACACCAACACTGCCAACAACAATGCTCCAAATGTCCAAATATGACAGCAATTTAATTTTAATGTGGATCATTGAAAAGCGCTGTGTTAGTTCACAGTAAATAAAATTTGATTTAAATTTAAGTTTTTCAGGAATTTTCTTTGTTAGCTTATTAAGGCAATTTTACACGACGACGGGCCGCCATAGTATTTACTTCAGCTACTATTAAAAATAATTTTACAAAATAATCTATAAACACTTTCATTTTTCAGGTTTCAGTTTTCAGGGTTTCGTGGAGGAAAATATTTAATTTTTGTTTCTTCCAGTTTCGCATATCAAAAGTAATTTAAATCACTTGCAAAGGACGACTTATTTCAACTTTTGTACTTTCCTTTATTCAACAATAATTACAAACATGGCCCATTGTAGAATCTATCACTTGATTCAAACACTAAAAGTCGAACAAATTATGGGAAATTACGAGACAATGAAATACGTAATAAAAAGTTAAAATAAATAAATAAATAAATTATTAATTATTTAAAGAAATCTTGAATAAACGTTAATTACGATTTGCATAAAATCATGTCAAATCATCAATCTTTCATCTTCGATTTCCAAAGTCAAAAGTTTCATTAGTAGGATTGACAGTATTTAATTCATGAATCATGAATTTCGATACCTCACCTACAAGAAATTTATTAAGACCTACAAAAAGCCAAAATAAATACAAAATACGGATTAGCATTTGGGATGGACGTTCTTGTTCCTTTACAACAGAATAACAACATTCTTCGTCGCGTCGCAGTCTGCATTTCAGTACCAAGAAAAGTTTATTTTGCTTTTTTGGACTGACTATGAGTATAGGAGCCAAATTGTTGTTTATGCGATATAATTGAGGTATCTTTTTCTTTCTAAGTAGAACCCGACTCCGACAAGAAGAGACCCATCCACCAAATATTCACCACCTAATATCTGAGTGTTCATAATTAATGGATGAAGCCTATAACAGTCGTAGCAGTAAAAATGCTACTTGAGAAAATGCGATTGGATGAAGCAGGAACATAATCGCACCGCCAACCAGCCCACTATAAATGCATTGCATTATCTTCAATTGAAAATCTTTCTGGCAAATTTTTAGTGGTGCATGTTTTTGCAAAGAGGATATTATTATTATGGACACGAAAATAGTATGCTGGTTAAAGATGGATAGCAATTAAATGCATGCATAAAAGCAAAAGGCATGTAACTATTGTATAATAGCATGTACGCTTACAAACTCCTATGTATTGTAGCAAGAATACTACGCAAGCAAGTTGAATCAAGCCACACAGCAGAATAAAGTTTCATAAAACTTATTCACTACTACTTTATTACCATTTCCAGTAAGAAAACTAATACTGTGCAAAATGGCAAGAAGTATTAACAAATTTAACATATAGGCGCCCAAAAATTAGCGACATGAGTGAGCTTGCACAGCTTGTACCCTTTGGCTTTGATTTAAAAAAGTTTTGATAGAAGGGGAAACAAATCCAAAATCTAAATTATTTTAAGAATGCATTGGATTTATGAACACAAAACCATGCTTTAGTTAGACATATTTGTTGGGTACACTACCCAGCACTTTAAATTTAATGGAAACACTTACATTAAAATACATTACATACTTATAATAATATTCTTTCATTATGTTCTTCCCTCCTACACAGACACACACATACCGATATCGAGAGAGGAGAGCCGCATTGATAGACAATAATATTGTTATTAAGCGTGTCCCAATTTTCACTTTCGTTTGAGGACGCAGAAGTTATATTGTTCTATTTTGAAATTAAAAGGTTGTAAAGCAAAGTGTAATGTCATAGGGTCTTCTGCTATATATAGTAGTTAACGATCATGTCCATGCACAGTCCACACAGTAGTCTTTACATTGCAATGCAACGTAATTGATTACGTTTTGGGGTAATGTGAGATGCACATATAAATGAATAAAATGTAAAGAAAGATTCTTAATTCTTTATGTATTTGGTTACTGTAAACATTTCCATCACTTACTATTAGTTTATTGAATAAATTCCGTTTTTATTCAATATTATGCTGTGTAAAGTAAAATGCTTCCTGGATGCCAGGCCACTTCTTGGAGGATGGCGGTATGATGATGAATGAAACCTATCAACTACTTGTTTAGTCCAATGTTTAGTCATGCCCGCTGCTGCTGTTTCATTTCGTAGAAAATTACCCATTACATTATCATCGCTACATGCACATCATCAGTATCATCACCAGCATAGCAGAGCGTTTTCATGTTTTTGCAAATTTTGTTTTTTTTCTTATAAAGTCTTGTTTATAAAAAATGTTCCATCGTCACATGCATTGCGATTTCAAGATCTAAAACAGTTTTAAAACATGAAGCTGTTGTGTCAGATGGAAAATGTTATATGTACAAATAAAAGTAAGTTCTATAAACTAAAATTCTTTAGAACAACAATAATAAAACTATTAACTACTGTTTTCAAAACTTGCTGGAATAATATTGCGAATGAATGTTAAATAACATTTATGGTGAAATAAATGCACTGAAAATTTAATGGCAGCAGCATCTCATCAACAGCAGTTTAGCTTTATACCTGGAGGAGGGCCACTATTTTGATCGTAGTGCGGTGGTGTAGTCATCATCCCTCTTCTTTTATATGTAATTATGCACAAGGAAGAGAAAAACGATTCAAGATAATAATGAGCTCCATCAAAATAATAATATTACCTACTTACTATACATAATATTATAGTAGCAGAACAACTTTATAGTAAACATTCGGAATGAGATATTTTTTTTGCATTATTATCTCGTTTTATATTATTGTATGAATATATGTATAGGGGTAAAGTAAAAAATAGTAAAAATCAAATAAAAGCGACATAAGTACGGACAAGTTAAGAGTTAAGTTACTATATGGACCTCTCCAAGCAAAAGCACGATGATGCAAAAATTGATATTTTCCATGTACGAAAAAACTGCGCGTTAAAATTCTTATGCACATACTCTGCTGGAAGCTGAACTGAGCTCTTCTCTGTCTCTAAATTTTTCAATTATATACCTTTTTCCAAGTTATATAGATATATAATTTTATGCTTTATAATCAACTATAAGCCCTGTCAATGAGTCTATATGTCTATGCATATACCTGTTTCAACAACTACTCTTATTGTGTAGTATTTGTCTCGTCAACTTCATATATTTTTCTTACATATTCCTCTCCAAAAAGGTTAGTTTGGTTGGACTCGCTCTTCTGTTTGCCTTTGCCTGATTATTTTTTTTATGTAACTCTTCTTACCGACATAAAAAGTGTGCCGCAGCAGCAGCACATGCAGCAATAGTGGAGCAGCTTTTATTTGCCTCTTTTGCCTTTGCTTGTCCTACCCTACATTCGTTCGTTCCTCACATCAATATTATGATTATCATCATCATCATCATCCGCAAGAACAGCATCGACCTATCCTATATAGAAACACACTTTATTTTGGAAAAGAAACACTTCTCGCTTTCTATTCACTTCTCCTCTCCACAACAAACTCGCTTACTCGCTTTGGCTCATAGGCAGCAGCCCAGAGAATTCAATTCCTTGTTTTGGAGTTATAATAAAGTTTTTGTATTAAACCTACTGCCTCGCTTCGATACATTTTTAGCTGTGCTCTGTTGTGCAAAGCTAACTCTTTCCGTACTTGCTCTTGAACTTGGCAGTGGTAAAGCATATCTTTGTGGTGGTGGTGGTGGCGGACTGCTGGTGGATTGTCTATATACATTTTTATTCTTACTTGCGCTGCTGATATTTTAGTCTGCAATTCCTGATATGAATATTGTTTTTTTTATAATAACCCAAAGAGTTTATATGGAACATGGTAGTGGTGGTGGGAATGGGAAGGACGGATGGATGATACCATGCTTTTGCTTTTAGGCATGTTTTTTCCTCAATTCATTAATAACATAATAAATATATTTACGTTCTACTACTATTACTACTATTCATATTTCTTCTTTCACAATTCTATTCTATTTCTATATATTATGCATTCTATTTCATGCTCGACTCGATTAGGCCAACTTATATATATGTCATGATGATTTTGTTGCTGTTGATGATGATGTTACCCTAGCTTACCTAACCCACTGTCTGACTAAAAAAACTGCTGGAATGGAATACCAATTTTCTTTCTTTAGCTCCTCCATGTTCTCCTCCTGCCTGCTCTTGAAAGACAAGTCTTTTTATTCCTCTCTGAGAGAACTCGTATTATTATTGTAGCGCTCTAACTCTCTCTCTCTCTCGTAATATAATACATGCATAGATACATTCAGTTTTTTTTGCTGGAGAGTTTCATCCATTAAAGTTAGTGTACATAAGTCCATGCTGCGGAAAAAACTTTAATTTAGTTTTTACCTACTCATCTTATTATACCATCATCACATCGCATCGCTGGTGTTGTTCTCCTGGCCAAGTCTATAAGAAGAATATTGTAAACTACTCACGGGCAAAACTAACGTAACACCACCAACCAACAACATCACCGCAAATAAAGACACAGGCAAAAAAAAATTACCTAAGGTAGAAGAATTGTGATTATCACTCACTCTTCTTCTTTTTGTGTTGTCTTTCTTGTTGTTGTTGCGGACTGGAAAAAGTGCTGGAGGATACGACACGTTACGATACACACATGCCTACCTCTGCAAGAAGAAGATAAAGAGGATTGCATTCAATAGATTGTTGTTGAAACACGCATAGGACCATCACATTGAAAAACATTCGTATCCAGTCTTGAGTCTTCATATCCAGGCAGTAGGTAGATACATACACGGCAGACACGCATTCAAGAACCTAGAAAGTAGTAATAAGTAATAATAATAGTAAAAATTGGACTTGGACAAGAGAAAATTATTTTTTAACGAGAAGTAGATCAATATTATTAAAGTAGCAACACTACTGTAGCATTAAGTATTAAGGTTAAGAGTGAAACGGAAGAAAAACGTGAAGCAATTCAGAAGACGGTGCGGTGGTACGGTGAGTAAATATATGCTCCCCATTTAAGACGACTGCAGCAATATAATTCTCCAGTTATAATACCTGCTTGGTGTTAATTAAGTTACAAGTTGATTCTCCCGGTGTAAAACTTTATTAAGTTTACTTACTTACTTAATATAATTGCTGGGTATTTAAAGCCCAACAATAGTATTTACGAGTGAGTGAACTGTTTTTGTTATTTAAGGTTGGATTGGAATACTACCGTAATAATAGCTGCTGCTGAAGAGTTATCATCATAATTTGATTTGAATGCACTTGTGGAATCGCTAGAAGATCACATTAATAAAAACTGCAGATAAAGAAATTGCCCGGACAAGCACAAGTTATTGGTTTATTGCGTAGTTGTTGAGAAGTTGTTGGTCAGTGGTCGGTCGGTCGCCGCAAATGCTGGCAAATGTATCGGATCCCGTCTGACTTTTCTTTCACTTGGGTCATCATCATCATTCCAAAGTGGTATTTTTAGAGTTACGCGATTATTTTATTACATGCATGACATGAAGTTTATCATCATCGACATCGACATCATTGGCATCGTACACATTTTTGAAATAACCTAACCTAAACATTGGCCTTTAAGTTGTGGAAGCTGGATCTTCTTCAATGCTCTTACCATTATCTTAAATCAGTTGAACTTTCAACTTTGGCAACATACCCGGTGTTGATACCATTGTTTAGTAGTAGTAGCAGTGATACGGATATCTGAAGGAATAATGCTCACTTCGTTACGGAATGATCTAAGCGATTCAAATTCAAATCTGATCAAGTTTCATTATTGTGCAGCAGAACACAGTGCACTTTCTATTTTATCCTACCCCAATTCTAACCCCAAATTTCAAGGTTAGTGTCAAGGCAAAGAAAACCCCTCGCAGTGGGATCAGTGGGATGTGATTATAAATGTGACGAAGAGACGCATTCAAAAGACGGAAGAAAAAAGGAACCACGATAAAAAGGATTTTACTGTGGTGGCCTGTGTGTCTCTTCTCTTTCTCTCTGTGTGAGTATTTTATTGAGTTGTATGGATCTTGAGTCTTGAACTGTGTAAGTATGTATGTATAGAGTAGTTACCGCTGCTGCTGCTGTATAGTGACCTCTTTTTGATATCTTCCCTACTTCTCTGTCTGTCGATAATATGCAATTTTATTGCTTTGTATAATCATCATCGTCATCGTCATCAAAAACTTTAAACTTGAAACTAATATATATCCAGCGTATGTACCTGACCTACATTTTAAACTTCCATGCAAAACTGCTATATTGTGTAGTAAACATTCTTCGGCTAAAACCGATCAATAATACTTCCTCCTCCGTCGTCAGTTTACATTAAAAACGAGCAAATAAATAAATGATAGTAGTAACTCAACGCACACCTACTTACCTACATTAGATTGGAAATGGAACTTTTCCGCGAAAATGAATGAATGTCATGTTGTTAGTTATGCTTCTTAATTCAAGCAAGAACTTGTTTAGCTGCTTCAGAGAAAGTTTTACCTATTAACAGAATTTTATGCAAAACATTTCATTTCCATATCTATGCAAATTATTGTGTGCACAACAAAGAGCAAAAGTGATTAATGTTTTATCTGGGTTTTTAAAAAAAACAGTAATAATACCAAACTGAACTGTTCTACTTATCTTTGGGACAGACAAGATTGACTTTTTGCAAAAAAGAAGTGTTTCAGATTTTACGATGTGAGTGCTGTACAGAAATTTGTAAGTACATCGTATTATCATTATCACCGTCGTTGATGATTTCCTATTGTCTGCTTATCAACTTTTCAAACAACTTGTTGATTGACCATTATACTTAATTTGTAATTAAAATCATACGGTAGAAACCATCAACAGCTCATCAGCATCCACTTTCTCCAATCAAAATTTTACATAACCAGCAAGCGAGAAGCAATTCTGCGTGCTCTTACTCTAGCAGGAGCTTCAATCTTAGGATGAAACGGAGTTCGGTGAAAATAGGTCAAGGACATTCATAGATCTATAAGCAACAAAAGAAGTTCCGGACTAAAGGCTTTAGCACACCTACATAGGTAGTTATATAACTTTATATGGAAGGATAAAAGAAATTTGCATCCCACTGCAATTGAATCATTTAAATTTAGCAACTACAATTATAGCGTTGATTTAAAGAAATGCGGCGGACGTAGTAAATATCCACTTCCTATATGCATCGACTATTTTACGTAGCTGTTCAATGAGGAAGAGTAAAAGCATTATTATGCAACATAGAGCAATCAGATAAAGCTTTCATCGAATGATTTCATTTCATTTTCTCTCTGCAAATATACCTGAGTATTAGTGCCTGTACGTCAAATCATTATTCAATTACAGTAATAACAAAAAACAATCAGTTTACATGTACCTAATTGCTATTGCCTATATACTACTATCTTACATACCAAATGGGAGCTGTATGAATAACTTTCACTTAATCTATAAAAAAAATTAAACTCATGAGCATCTTCAATGAAAGTAATAATTAAAAATAAAAATATATTCCGGCTCCAAAATATACAAATATTATAAAAATCTAAGTTGCATTCCAAAATTCGAAAGTATATTTTTCTAAATATTAAAGAGACAAAAATAGTTTTTAAATCGTACGTTGAAAAACTAACTCAGCTCACTTAAAAAAATTACTGCCATTTATCACACACTATCGCATCATCGCGGAAAAACATTTCTGGGTGATATAACCAATTGTTCTTTTCCTGCCAATAATGTCGCGTATGGCTATTTATTACTAAATAGCTAAAAAAAAACAAAGTATTCTTAAAAACTGAAGAATCACCTGCAGCTTTAAACGAAACAGCGCAAACGTTACAGTTTTAGTAACAACAACGAAACCGGTAAAAATGTGATTTCTATAAATGCAAAAAATTATCCTATTCGGTGAAATTTAAAACTCTAAGTCAGTCAGCAAATCATCGGGATTTACTTAATTAGAAGAGTCGCAAAAAACAGAAGCAGCAACAACAACAATGCATGACGAAGAGGCTTCAACAACTACCCACGTGGGTAACGTGGTCACCCTTGAGGCAGCAGAATTACCTAACAATGGCCCTCTGAGCAACACCCCTTCTTCTCATGAATCCTCAGAATCTCCTGCAAGCCACCATGACCAGTCACATCCAGCAGCGACAGATGAACCCGAAAACAGACATGTCGAAGTCCATTTAGCTGGTGGTAATGGTAAGTATTGAACAATTTGTTTTGTATTTTTTTGGTAGATATAAAAATGTTTTAGAAATCATATTTTGAAGCATCAGGCAAAAAAGAAAGAATGTAAATTTGAGCATTGAACCTCATTTCAAAATGACAATAATGTCATACTCGTGAACTCGTAATATTGGTATTCAGTTTTAATCCGATCAACAATAAATAGCCATTATTGCAAGATAGATCTTAAGCGACAGTTGATTTTAATTAAATTAAATTAACTTAATCTGCAAAATAGCAATAAATCTAATAAGGAAGTCGCGCTATTAATATTTTTGTGCTTTCCTGAATTGTGAAACGAATATTACATCTAAGTAACTTGTATGAAATCCAAACAATAAGAATTATTATAGACCTTACTACAGCATTTGTATTTAACCCGTAAATTGGCTTAAATACAATTATACTTTATCAAAAATGTTCATGCTATTTAACCGAAATTATATGAGTAATCTTAAAACACCTACGTAATCAATTTAATAATATAATGGAAACAACATTATCGGGGACATTATCCAATAGTAAGCATTTTGGTTACAAAACAAGTCCAATTTATTACAAAAACACTTTCTTTTTAAAAAATATTCTACCAGGCTTAATTTAATATACAATAAACCGAGTAAACAGTATTTTCGTCAACAACATCATTATCGGGGAAATGAAAGTAGTGTCGGGAGGGAATCGGGCCATCCTCTCTCGGGAGTAGGGCAGTAGTGTTACCTCAGCAGAAAGTAATGCAGGGAATACCACCTAATGCAAGGCAAGAGCAACTACTACAAACCATCAGAATTTTCTTCTTCTTCGGACAGACAAAATAATAAGATGAAATATAAACGCATAATATACATGCATTTCGTATAAACAGTGAGCGAGAATTTCTTCAGTTTTTCCTACTACTACTATCACCATCATAAACCCATTTAGAATTTCCAGAGATTCTTCTTCTTGTGCTTGCCGAAACAGCCGTTCAGTGGCTGCAGTAGGGTCGTTTGGCCTGGTGAACCAGTTTTACGAAAAGTAATGAAATGACGAGCTTTTGTGTGAAGAGAAACAGTGTGCCAGCAAAAAGTAAAGGCTGAAAGCTTGCATTGCATTCCACCTTGATATTCGGTTAAAGCAGCAGCAGCAGTCAGTAGCAAGCAGTGAACATCATCATCATCATTCTATATTATACATACATACATTTTATATATTATATTTATTATTATGTTTTTGGGCAAAAGAAGTGAGAGAAACTTTCCGGCCCGCAGTTTAAGAGTTGAGCAGAAGCAAAAGTAAAGGCTTTATCCTATCATCTCATCGTCAAGCTTATTAGATGTATAATATTATTATTATTCTTTGCATCTCCATCTCCATCTATTCCTACTCCACTGCTCCAAGTATATATAAGTATAAAGTAAGAATGAAAGTGAGTGAGTGAAGAGCGATGAGCGCAGCAGAGAATGTAGGTAGCCTAATGGCTGTGGTAGCATAGAACTACATTGCTGCTCCCAATTCTTTGCATCGATCCACGAGAAACTAGGTCAGTTTTGTTCATGCTTCCAGTAGTAGTAGTAGTGGCAGTAGTATGCTTTGATCTGTTTATAAGAGAATTTATAGGTATATAAAAACTATTTATTCTGCTGCTGTCTTTTATGTCATATAGGTATAGATATGTGTGTAATATAAAGAAATATTATTTTCCTCCTACTGTGTTTTGTGTGTGTATATTACGTATACACCCAGCACTTTTTCAACTACTATTAGTTTAATTTGGCCTGGTTTGGTTTATGTAAAACCAGGGAAAACTCCAGAAAAAATATAATAAATGGAGACGCTGTTGTATTGTACACAACAGAAATTAAATGGAAGCCAGCACTGATGTGATGTGAGATTTGCAAAACACTCCATTTTACAAATGTTTGCAATTTGTGTAGAGCTCACTCCAGCGAAAGGCTTTTAATTTTTAAAAGAACTTCAATGGGAGGGCAATGCGATCCGGTTTTTATGTTTTTTATAAAAGAAAGTTTCAAATTTAGGATTAATTTTGCTTAATTTATTGAATTATTTTGCAATTAAGTTAACCTTTGCTTTGCTTTGTTTTTAAATGTCGGATAACTACGCAATAAAGTTAAATAACAATATCGATTGCCAATTTTAAGCTAGTAATTATTTAGATGAAAAATGCCATACCGGAGCGTTTATCTAAGGTTTTATGTTATACTTTTACGAAGACAAAAAAGTAAGTATAAGTACCTGACATACACTGTTTCACGTATTCGATTAAAATCAATCATTGAATTATTCAGGGGGAATCTAAGAAATGACCTTTCATTGTCATTTGGTTGCCTATTATGTAATATGAAAAAACATTGCTGAATATTTTACTGGTACCGCTTCGCTGGACAGTGAAAGCCTTTTTAATTGACGTTTTGTGCCGTAATAATATCGTTTCACTATCAAAACAAATATATTTTGTTATTTTTCTATCCTATCTATATGCTTGGGAAATGTACGGTAGTAAACGTTATACGGTACAAGTAATACGATATATGTATGGGCTATACCTATTGCAAAAAAATGTATAGGAAGTTCCAAGCAAGCGTGTAATGAACATGTGAGTTACGTTACACTTTGGCAAAAATGTTTCTCCTCATATTATTTGCTATCGCTGCTGTTGCTACTTTCCCTATAAGCGTGTCTGCTGCGTCATGCAGGAGCAGCAGGAAAATGGATGCCGGGTTTGTTTTGATGCTGCCAAGCAAGCAAGCAAGCTCTAGAGCTAGCTGGCAAAAACTGGTCACTGAAATTAGCACTAACCTATTCTCGGGCTGAATGGAGTGCCAATGTTACTGGGTGACCCCATTTCCCCCTTTTCTTTCAGTTCCATTGGAATATTATGCCACATACCTACATACGTACGTATGTACGTACATATATCGATTTGAATTTTTTTACACGAAAGATGATGTTCCTTTCACAGTTCGTATTATTATTATTTTTATCTATATGTCTCATTCACTAACTTGAGAACATGCCTAAACATTAATCGTATACATCAGATAAACAGTGCGTTTAGAGACCTAAATCCATTTTTTTACTCATTACTATTTTCGTAGACATTTTTTTAGCCGAAGGACAAGACCTCAAACGCTCATTCATTCATCTGCATAATCTCAAAA
>JAHZNJ010003246.1:0-13619 GCA_027744475.1 Lepidocyrtus cf. sotoi NNG-2020 | reverse complement strand
CTCACGCACGGGCACGTCATCAGCTAAGAAAAGCAAAATCGCTCACTTTGGACGGGAATGCTCTACCTTACTCTTATATATACCTTGCATTGAGCAGTAGCAGCAACAGTAGCAGAAATAAAAATACGTTTTTAAATTCTAGACGGGCTAGACTAATGCAAAAAGGAAGAGGGAGGAGGTTTCTTGAAAAACTAACGGAAATTCGTCTTTGGCAAACCAAAATTCAGTATTAGCGCATCTCATTTTTACTTATTCCATACGCTTATTACGTTACGTTACAAAAATGTATGTACCCGTTTGAATGAATTCAAATCCAAATCGAAATGGCGAAAATGAAAAGACAGACAGACACAAGTTTGGCGCAAGCTTCTCTTTCTTTCTTCCGTTATTCTTCGAATGAAACGTTTTGCATGAAATGAGTGGGTTAAGTTCAGACGGAACCGATGATGATGATGATGATGACGCTGTAAAATACCTAACATAATTGAGTGAATGTTTTTATTTTTTACTTTTTGCCGAATGTCAAGAAGGACAGTGGAATAAGTAAGACATAATCTTCTTCTAATGTACCCAATCTGTCATAAATGTGGCGTATCATTATACATACATTCCCAGAGAATTCCTTTTACTTATTTATACCAATAAAAATTAAATTGGTAAAAGATAAGAAAAGGTTCAGTTTTTTAAGATCTTCCCTACTTCGTATGTCGTCGGTATGCATGTATTTATTTTTGAGTCTCAAACTCAAATATTAAAAAAAGGTCTGGGATGTTAAATGTTAATATTGTATGTGTTGATGACAAAGTTAAGATGACTTTTTTTCTATTTCAACTGCAACTGCCCCTCTTCTCTTCTGAAATCTAACATGATCCTGGGGTTTCTGTACTTACCTAACTTAAAACTGGATTTATTTGTTTCTAAAAACAGATTTTTGTATATTTAGGATTACTTTGCTATATGAAAATGAAATGAAGGTCCTCCTTCATCAAGTCTGCATCGCATCGTATTTCAAGAACACGCTGCATTTAACAGTAGCTAACTTTGTTGTTGAACTTTGTGATGGAAAAAAGGGAAAAAAGAGAGTGAGTGGAGGGCAGATCACGTCAAGTTAGTCAAGAAAGAGAGAGAGAGAGAGAGAAAGACGAAAGTTGAACGAAATTTTTTGTTTTTATTCTCCTTCTTTTCTTGGAAGAAGGAAGGATTCATTTTCAAGAAAAATGCATCCGTAATCCTCGTGCATAAAAGCAAAGGCAGCAGCAGAGGCAACGTTCTTGAATGAGAGCTTTGCTCTCAATATAAATACATACGACATGCTTTTATATTCCTTATTCCTCTTCCATCGCGGCGACAATGCATTTACTATACAACGAGTACAGTTTCCTTTTTTTCTTGAGCTGACTTGTTTTGTAAAGTAATTACTACTGTGATTTTCTCTCTACTGTGCAATAGTAAAGTAAGTAGGGTATCGGTTGGTTTACAGTTTACAATGTTGTTGGTTGTTGGAAGTTGAACGTTGTGATGATGAGAAGATGAGATTCTAAGACTTCTTCTTGTACGTTGAAAATGTTGGTTTTTATACGCAGGGATTGATCCAGGCCAAGATAAACTGTGGAAATATCGTAGTTGTAAGAAGACAAGAGGAGGGAAGGCGACAAGGAAGAATTAGGATTTCGGTTTTGGTTTAGAAAAAAAATCTATGTAGTGTTGTGTTGTGATTGTAATTGTGTGCGAGCAAGTAAGTAAAATGATATTTTTGTAAGTGAGTAGGCTTTTCTGGATCATCTTCAGCAGACAAACAGTGTCGTCGTCTTAAATGCATCGTGATCTGCTCCTGTTCCTGTTTTAAAATAACTTCGTACGGCGTATGTAAATGCACGTCTAATTCTTCTACGATTTCCACAATAACTTCCAAATGATCCTTTTGACTTTGAGCTAGTCATGAAATGTATACGACAGTACGTTGAACGTTGTATGGGGTGTTTAAAAAATAATAAAAAAAATATTAATTGTTTTGGCTTATCGTGAGTCAGTCTTGATCGGATCTTAAAGAAGGAAGGAAAGGAGAAGGAGGAATTGTAACGACGCACAGTAGTGTGAGTATTGATAAGGAAAAAAATAAAAATAAAAATAATTATGCAATAAGACACTTTTAAAAACATATTGAACTGTGCCATATCATAAAATATTTGTAAATTTACAATATTTAATTTATCATCAAAGTATCTGTGTCATATTTACACAAGTGGGCAGCAGTTCTACAGAATTTTATCCAGTCAGTAACTAGTCTCAGCGAGAAAAGGAGAGAAAGACAAGGAAATGCTTACTTTTTACTATAAAGTAAAATAAAATTATTTTCTTCAACAGTTTATCAAGCTAAACTTTTCAAATCTAAGTAAATACGAAAGAAAAATAAAATAACTATCTTCTTCATCATCAAATAATACAAACTGGAAAAGGAAAAGAAAACGTGTCAACGGAGTGGAACGATAAGAAACACAAACATTGAAAAGGACTCTATTTCGCTGATAGCTTCCTTCTTCTTTTTTAGGCAATCCTCCGAATGCAAACAAAGAACTTCAAAATGGATTGTTTTCTTCTTCGTCTTCTTCACAGTTTGATAAATGGTTTCCACAGTTGAAAATCTCTGTTCACACTGCTACTGTTGTTGAAGTGAGTTGTTATACGGAGGAGCTTTCCAAACAGGAATAGGAGACGACGACGACGCCTTCTTCTTATTCTCATTTCATTACATATTTTGTAAGAAAGAAGATGAAAAAAACAGTATGACATTTTCTGTAACATTATTGTTTTGTTTTTGTGCCTTATCCGTACATTAGAGAGCTTCTTGGTTCGTTTAGGAAGCGGAAAATAATAGATTTCATCTCTTTTCACTTTTTTCCTTGTTACTGTTTTGGAAATGAAAAAAGTGCGTAAATTTTGAAAAAGAGAAGACAAAAAATTGAAAAGAAGAAGAGGGAGAACATTAGTGTTGGGTGCATTTTCCGTCGTTGCTTTTCACTTACTTACCGTAAAATTATTTTTGAACTAAAGCAAAGCTGTAACTTCAGCAGCAGCAAACAAAAGTGGGATTTGTTGAAAGAAGAGACGCAACTGCTGCTGTTGCTTCTGCCGTTGTGTTGCGTTCCTCCAGTTATTTCTTAAAAGAAAAAAAAGAGAAGCCACACCGCACCGCATAGACCACAACGCAACGAACGTAAATGTAACTTTAACTTTTTTAAAGCACGCACGCACACACGGTCTTCTTTTCCTTGTCATATTACGACATGCCTTTAGTTTTTCGAGTTTTATTTTCTTGAACCAGTTCTGGAAGAGTTAGATTTTGTTGTCCCCATTCCTGTTTTTAAAAATTCGGTTCTGGTTTTCTGAAAGTGAAGTTAAAGGAGTTGGAGAAGGAAGACCGCGAAGAAGAAAAGGAAGAAGGGTGGCTTTTCCTCTCTCTTTCTCGCCGTCGTCTCCTTTCGTTTTGATTTTGGTTCTTGTTTGTTCTTTTATTTGGTTCAGTAAAATTTTTGCATTGAGCTGAAACCAAAAAACGAAAACTGATTTACTTATTTATCTATCGTGTAACATAATGTGAGTTAACTCCGAAGAAATGAAGTTTTTATTATGCTTTGTTTCACTTTAAAGTTTGTTCTGGCTCATTGCTAGAAAAATAAACTGGAAAGGAAATATATTTAGTCGTAGTGTAATTTGGTAGAAGAAGACAGTGCATAATGTAATGTACGTGTTTTGATAGTGGATCTACTACTTTCTCAACTCACTATGCAAACTTTAAAAAAGGAACATCATCATTTTGAAATAGTGAAGGGAGTAAGATGAATGTGAATGTTTTTCTTAAGTTGTAAGTAAAGCAAGAAAAAGTTCATCCTCTTCTTCTTTTTTAACAAAAAATTGGAATCGAAAACGAGAAATCAAACTATTTAAAACTAGAGTAGAGTAGATTCTTTTTGTTTACTTAGGTTTGGGAAGTTTACTTTTCCTTTCCGTGTTTCTTGTTAAGTTTTTTGTAGCAACTGAATAATAAAAAGTGGGATTTTTTTTCAAATTCCGAATCAAAAACTCATTCGTGTATAGTGATGGTGGGGGATTTTTCCATCGTCTGCTACGTTTTTTAGCAATCTTGCTAAAATGCTTCTGAGAAAACGACAGTGACGACGCGACGATAGTTTTTAGGTAGAAGCGGAAGAAGTTCTCAGGTAATTTTTTTTAAAATTTAAATATTTTTATGCTTCCTTCTCCTGCAAGCATTTATACTTTAACCATCGCATTTTCATCTCATCGCCAATTCACCATTTAGTATTTTTCATTCTCTGCGTAGTAAAAAAAATTGATTATACTGTTGGCAGTAGTGGCAAAAAACGTAATGAAAATCATAATCATAAACTTTTCTCACATCATTTTCATTTCATCATCGTCATCCTAATCCTCATCGTCACCTCTTTCGCGTTCATTCCTTTTCCTTCATTTCCAAAGTTTTTCCTCACTCACTCGACTCAACTCTCAATAACCGTGATGGCTTCGTAGATGAGGATGATAACGGTTTTGATGATCTTTGAAAGAAATATATACGTTTCATTCCCCACCTATTTCATTTTCACTGTCATCCTTTCCTCAACTTCATCATCACAACATCTCATCCTCTAAAAGTTCTCTTCTTTTCTGATAGTTGTACAGAAGTACATACGTATGGTTTTTTAGTGTCTCTTTCTCTACACAACTACCAGAAAGTGAGATCAAAAACTTTTGTAGAGAAATTTTTACAACACGTTTTTTACTCAACTTCATCAAGTCACTTTACTTACACACCAGAAACAGCAGCAGCAGCACAGTAGTTGTAGTTGTACGTACGTACACCTTCCGTTTCTGGTTTAGATTATCATATCATAAGAGAAGATTTAGAAGCGACATATTTCCCTTCCAAAAATCATTTCCATACTCGTAAAAATGAGTGAGAAAAGTTGTTCTCGTTTCCTACATCTCTCCATCCATCCATTCAGCCATGCTCACAACTTCATACTCGTACAAGTCAAGCGAAACATGTATTCTTTAGTCAGCTTGTGAGAGCGAACGAAAGAACGACTGTAACTTTTATGCTGCGATGTGATGAAGCGATTTCTCTGTTATATTGAATGAATTGAGTGAAAAATCTATTGAGCGATTATCGTCAGCAGCAATAGCACTTCACTTTTCCTTTCCAATAAGCCAAGTATTATACTTTTCATCGTAATAATAAGAATAACGTTTTATAATATTGGACGCATATTCATCAATATCTTATTTCATCTTTCAACAGCAAGCCATTATCATGATGATGTTGATGATGATCACGATGAGACGATATGAAGTTGATGTTGATGAGACGATGATGATTTTATTTTCCGGAAGAAATTAAAGTTATCACTCCATATATTAAAGAAAATATGAATTGATGATGAGAAGAAAATGACGACGATGATGATGATGCTCTCGCGAGTAAAAATATGGAAGGAGTTTCCATTTTCATGATAAAAATTTTCTAATTCACAACCATCTTCTCGTCCTTATCTCATTCTCTCGTTCGTTTTTAATACTTTTCATCATAACATATAAAATAAAATCCAACTTTTCCCATATACATATCCCATTATTGTCTTTTCCAGACAGACTTCTCGTCCTCAGGATTAGATTCCTGTTAAATATGCGTATTTTATGCTTATTATAGGTAGGTAGATATTGCATAAGTTCACACTTACTTAAAACTGTCTTCTCCTGAGCGTATTATCTTTCGTGCAAAGTGTGTCACAGGAGGGCAATCAAAAGTCTAACTTTTATACTTAAAGAAAATTAACAACGACAGCAGCGAGAGAGAAGAGAGAGCTGTGAGGCGATGAGATCATCATCATCATAAATTTCTTGCACTTTTCATTCAAATAAAATGAACCTGAGTGACAAGAGGAGAGTTTTTTATGACTTGATTTAAAACACTAACGACTTATCAAAAAATGTGAATAATGATTATGATGTGCTTCGGCTTTAACTCTGCAGAGGAGGATTATTATGATTACTTACCTCCAAAGAGAAGAAAAACTAAGCGGTTTTCCATCATCGTTAAAAAAAGCTGTTGGCACTTGCAGTATTAAGTAACTCAGGTTGATTTGATTGCTTAATCTTCTTTAATCATGTCATAATAATAATATTTAATTCTTATTTGGCCGGGACAATTATGACCATGGCCATGACCGAATTTTAATAACCATAACGTATTCCTTACCAAAACAACTGTTCCGAAAAAATAAGTGTATTTTTTAGGGTTCACTTCAATCTTATAAAAAAGGATGAATCTTCCTCCCTCAATCTCAATTATTGGCTTCCTTCTTACCAATCCAATTCCATCTGATCCGCTCGCTCGTCCGTCCGTCCGTCGAACCTTATGAATAATGCCTGTGAATAAAATCTATGTATTCTTTGCATTCAAATCTCCAACTTGGCCTTTGCGACCTTCCCAAGCCAAGAAACTTATGCCAAGGCTAGCATAACATAATAAGAAACCATATGACTGTAACTGTAATATTATTCCAAATTTAAGCCAGCATCATGATCATCAGCAGCAGCAGCAACATGCTCATCTTTCATCTTTTTCTCTGAATCATCTTTCTTTCTTCCCACCACAAAAAATGACTTTCCAGTTACTATTTTAGTATGAACAGAATAAAAGGGGAGAATGTATAACCCTGAAGAAGAAAATCAGTAAAGCGTGCAATATTGCATAAGAAAATTTCTAGAGAAGGAACGAGGTCTGTCGACTTCTCCAGAATATCGGTATGCAATAATGGGAAACATACGGCTGGAAAAATTTTCTTCATGGTCTGATGCCACACACTCCAGCAGCAGCAGCAGAAGCAGCTCCCTTTTCCAGTCCGAATAAGGAGGAGAGAGAGTGAATGTCATTGGAAATCTCCTTTCTTTTCTTCTCCCTTCTTCTTCGTCTTTCCTGAAATGATTGCAAGACAAAAGGCAAGAAGGAAGGGCAAAATGGAAATCTGACAACATTCATTCACATTCCCTTGCAACATTCATTCTACTACTCATTTCCCAGAATTATTATAAAATTAGTTTGATTTCCTGTACATTATTAAAGGCGTAGTAAGTACGACATGGATAGAGTGAACGTAACAAGCATGAATGATTCTTGAAATGAGATGAATTGCAGAAGAAGAGAGAAAGAGAATGGGAAACTAAAGTGTCATTCTTTCTGTGGGATGCCCTTGCGGTTGGCACTTGTCTCTCTCCTCGTGTGTGACTCGTTTTCTCTCCTTCCTTCTTTCTCTCTATATATATGTCCTCTCTTCTGATGCTTTTATTATTATATTTTGATAAAGGAGGAAGTTGAGTGAGGATGATGATGATGATGGTGTGTATCTCTAATTTACTTCCTATCTCAGAGTCAGCAGCAGCAGAGTCACAATCAATTCCAACATTTTCTTCCTCTCTTCTCCAATTCAATGTATATCAAAAATACCCTAACGTAGTAGCTTCCTTCTTCTTCTTCGTTTCTTCCTTCCTTTCAAATGATGATGCATTTTTGAGATGGTGGTGATCATAATAATTATTTTATGAACTATTCCGTACATCTTCCGTGTCATATTGTCGCATTCTTTCTTTCCTTACTGCAGCTGCTCTGCTCTTTTCTTCTGCTGTCGGTCCTGAAATAAAGAATTATTATTATGATAGAGGTAGAATAATAATTAATTAAGGATATAAGAATAAAGAAATTAATATGAGGAGAGGAGGAGGAGGAAACGAAGCAAAGTTGTTATCTGATGGGATTTTCATTTTCTTCTTCTTCTTTTTCGTCACCATTACCGCCACAGTTCCAATAATAATGATTATTATGCTGTGTAATTGCTCTTGCTCGTTCTCTTTCCTTTCTCTCTAACCAATTCCCATATTCGGTTTGGTTAATATTGCAACCCCAATTTTCCACAAATGATTTTCTTTCTGTACTTTGTAATAATGAAATGAATGATCCTTTTCTTTCTGGAGCAGCAGCAAAAGCAAAAACGTGTGCATATTAAGTACAGAGGATACCACAATTTTAACTGACTGTGTCGGATTGAATGAGTAAATGAAATAAGCAGAAAGAGTAAAATAATTCTGTCTCTCTTTCTCTCTCTCTTCGTCCGTTATTTCTGAAACGGCAGCTGTTTTCTTCCATTTCATAATAGGCAAGGTAATATCATCATGAAGGCTACTTATTATTATAGACAGTTCAGCAGAAGCAAAAGAAAGTCAAAAAGCCAAGAAGAAAAACGGTATAGAGATGAGTAGAATAAATGAAAGGAAGGATATAAAGGAAGGAAGGAAAACGAAAGGTTTTACTTAGTTTTAAGTAGCGGCAATATGACGCTTTTTGGAAGAACTTTTTGGAAAGTGGGAGTGAAAATTCCAACTGTTTCAATAATGTGATTTTCCCCCAAAAAGTGAACTTAATTAGTGTCAACTAGACCAAAAAAGGGAAGAAGAGAGGATGAGAAACCTTACAATAGTGTACTTTTGCTGCTGAAGATGAACCTACTTTAGGTGTATCTACCCAACTACCCTCCACATTTTTCTCGGCATAAAACTTCTCGGTTCAGTCAGTCAGTCAGTCTCATTTTCCAAACTAAATAGAAATGAGAAGAGAGACCGTGCATTAGTGGGAATGTCGTTGGCTTTTTACACACTTTTGGGTTCTTCCTTTTCTTCTTTTACTACTTTTGCGTTTTTGGTTAGTTTTGGTCTGGGTGGATATGGTTTACTTGCTTCAGTCACTCGCTCTACCTATCTTTATACTTTTTCTATTAGTACTGTGCATTAAAAGATTGGATAAATATGTACTATGTACCTATCAAGTATCAAGCCTACTACAATACTATCTAGGCTTGTTTGACTTACTACAGTAGTTTAGGAGCAAACGACATGTCTTGTACTATTTTCAATAGTAATAGCAGTAGTAGTAGTTGCAAGAAAAAAGTTACAAGACAGACAGAAAAGGCTCAAAAACCATTTCTAATCGTAATCATGAAATTTCATGCTTTTCCATTTGAAAATGAGCTTTTTAAAGCTTATTTCAAGGAAGCATGGCGTGGTGTGGCATTCGACTATCTTCCTGTCGATTTTACTACAACTATTACTACTTACTACACTACACGTGTGGATGAAAAGGAAGGAAAAGGTAAAGTAGGGATAGAAAAACGCAATAAGTACGAATGAATGACAAAAGTCATGAAATAAATCCACAAAACTGAGCTGAACTGAACTGAAATATACTTACTTAGGTAAGTTTACCTTCACTTTCAGTTGTAATCAGGATCGGCAAACCACCGTGTAAAGAGCAGCAGTAGTAGTAGCAGCAACAGCAGCAGCTTCATTTTCTATAAAATGTGGAGTATATTCTATTTTATATATAAAGTTGTGAGATTAACAAACCTTGTAAGTTTCCTCATAGATAAAGCAAGAGAGAGAGAGAGAGGGCGAGTTCTTGTCCTAGAGTCTTTCCAGAGTTTTCCCTGGAGATACAACTTATCCTGGAAATTTCTCACGGATTAACCTGAGAAAAACTTAGTGGAGAAGAAGAAGAATGTTTTCGGGCTGTGTAATGCAATATAATAATGTGTGTATGCGGCAAAACCGGAAGTCTATAGTATCAGTACTAGTAAGTACTTGGAGACGTCTCTGCTGCTGCTGCAGAGCTGCTGCGTTAGCTGTTTTTTACGCTTCTTTTAACGGTCGTTTGATTCTCCTGGAATGGCCACGGAATGAGAAGAACATCGAAAAATAATGACAAAGAACGTGCAATTACTTACTTGATCAGGAGTTAATTTTGTACTACTACACACATGGCTTGGTGCTTGGAAACACCAAACCAATATTGGCAATAAAAATTTGTAGTCTGTCTTGCTTTTACTTCTCTCGTGGAAGGATGTCTCTATTTTGGTGATAAATGAAATGTAATAATGAATTTTTCTTTTTATTAAAGCTAAGCTTAGGCTTACATCATCACAAACCAATAATACTAAAGAATATAATTTTATTTTACACATAAAATGCTACAATTTGATACTTTTGTTTGGGAAGTTAATCATAGAATGAAAAAGTCAACAGGGTGGGGGTACGCTACGACGCTGTTTGACGTGCTACTCTAAAGAAAGGTAGACTCAATTTTAAAAGAGTTATTAAAGCTTACAATTTCGATTGGTAATCAAACTAAGTAAGCCAATAACCTGTCATTTACTTACGTACAATTCATAAATGTTGACATTGAGTGCACAGGCAAATATGGAATTTTTTATTGGATTTAAGAATTTTTTAGTAGTAATCTCTCCATGACTCATAACTATGACATGGAAGAAAAGTGAGCGTGTACTTCTTGTACACCATTTTCCTCTGTCAATAATAATCATTTTTAAAAACGACAATCCAGTTTTCTTTACGCGTTTCCACTTATCATGGTAGGTGTTCTTTTTAAAATGCGTCAAAGTGCTTCAAGGCATCCCACACCACAGCACCACGATATGCGATACCAGACCAGAAGCAAGTAAATGGAATGAAAATGAGAATGAAAGAAAGGGTTGGCTGCATTTTTACTATAAACTTCCGTTCAAATTCCCTGACCCTGGCCTTCAACTGCCACGAACGACTACTGACAAGTCAGTCCGTACGATGATGATGACGATGATGGTGATGATCTGGCATAATATGAAAGAGCGACGACGATGGTCTGCTAGTGCTGCAGTACGCCCTACTGGGTGGGTGGCATTCCACCTAATTCCATTCCGCTCTCACTCTCTGACATTCATTTCATTTCATTCTCTTTTCCAATTTTATTATTTCATTCCATCATTCCAGGAAAAAGATGCAACAGACAGGCTTCATAGTTCATACATTACATGGGTATCGAGTGAGGAGATCGATTGCAATAATAAAAACGAAAGAGAAAGACGAGAAAAAGTAAAAACAGAGAATTTATCCTTTTGTAAATGCACTCGCATGCTTGCACACTACACACGTCCATCCATATCCTCCGTTGTTCGTAATAATAAGCACCAGTCATAATATTACATCATGTCATCGTAGCCCCATCACTCTTTTTTCTTTCTTAAGAAAAGAAAGAAAATTCAAGGCATCATATCATGGGAAAAACAATATTGAAAACAAGAGAAAAAAAAGAGTTTTGTTTTTTCTTTCTTTTGCGCTCGTTGCAGTATTTGTATTATCCAACCAGATCTTGACGGACGACAGTAATAAGAATAAGACACAGATAGATGCACACATGGAATCAATGGGAAATGAGACTGTCTTTCTTCTATTTCCTATACATAACAACAACATGAGAGACAAACGAGCACCGAATTAGTTTGTCCTTTCCTCCTTCTTTTTCTGCTCTTATGAAACAATCATATTCCTTCTTGTCTCTGTGAGCAGTGCAGTGTTTTCACTGGAAACAAAGTAAAACAAGATTTGTTTCCAATTTTTTCATCTTCTTCACTCCCCATTTATTTTTTCGGAAAAAATAAAGAAAAAATCATTCCACTTCTGTTGCTGCTGCATGCAACTGTAATGCAACTGAATTCAATGTTAGTATCCATTTAACTCAAAGATTTGTAGAGGAAAGGAAACGAGGAAGATTCACTGACTCAGAAGAAAAGAGTCAAGTCAGCATTCAACATAGTGTTCGTCTTGAGTAACGAAAAAAGGGAAGAAGAGGAATCGGGGAAGGATCAGTTTCTTTTTTTTATAGATATATACAGACATTTTTTGGAATGACTTCTGCATATAGGCGACAAGACTTTTTTCTAGTGTAGAGTTGAGTTGAGGGAAGCTGAAGCAAGTGTTGACCATATGACCCCTTCTTGTTGCTCTTGATCTGATCCTCTGGAGGCAGAGAAGTGTGTAAAAGAAGAAGGCATGGCGTGGCGTAGTAGTAATAGTAATAATAATAATATTATATAAGTATAAACCGTCTTATTATGTTTTTGTGTAGTAAAAGTATTACTGCAACGCAACCCATCCTTTCTCATGTCATGTATAGTGAACAGACATGGAATACTGTTAAGGTCAAATTACTTCTCGCGTCTCACTCACTCTATTTCTTTTTTGCGACCTCTTGTCTTATTTTTTCTTCTTCTTTAATTTTACCACCACCAGCGTTTTCTTTTTTTTCTTTCTTTCTTTTCTTCCTCAGCTCACAGTTGTTGTTGGACGTTGCATTGCATGATGTGATGGGAAGTGAAGTAAATGTGATGTGAATGTGACTGTTGTTTGTCTGCACTTTATCTTCTAAAAACTTCTTCCTTCTTCTTCTTCTTCATTTACTTTAGTATTTGTATGTTTTGTAAAGATTGGAGTAGATTATTCATGACGCAATAAGAAGCAAGCAACTAGTAAAAGTAAAACTACAATCATTACATATTATTATTCTTAAACAGATTACATTATCATTTAAGTAACATGACTACTACAAAACTCACATAAAAAAGGATGATGACGATGAGGATGGATAAAGATGGATAAGTAAATGCATTCATGATTATGTAAGATAAATAAGGCGTCTTCTGTTTTCTCAACTCTGTTTCTCTGTTTTTGATTTTGTTGTTTTGAACATTCAAGTTCAAGTTTTTTAATTTGTTTGTTTTTATAAAGCTCATCTTAAGACATGACAGTGGTAATAATACGTAGCAAGCAAGCACTCTACTTAAAGTAAAACGATGCTAAATGTAGTGTGATGCTGGAGGCATTAGTCATTGCATTGCATTGCATTAGATTACATTCCTTTCCAGCATCAAGCAAGTAAATAAAATTATTTTGGAATTATAAAGCAAAATGCTAAGCTAAATAAATGCTTCTATAAGTCGAGATCAAGAAAAGGAAAGGGAAAAGGAAGGCGGCAAACAGGAGGAGTTGAAGTTGGAGGATACGTGATTAGGAGTAGAAAGAAGAGAAGAAGCTGAGCTGAGTGAGTCGAAAGCTTGTTGAATTGGATTTTCTGCTGTCTTGTTTTGTTGTTTTTACTGTTGCTGAAAGAATCAGTGGCAAAGCTGAAACAATTGGCTTGATTTGGTTAAATTCTCCTATCTCTGGTAAAGCAAAGTAAGATTGGTGATGTGATGGTGGTGCATTACTGGAAAGGATTTTGATAAACCAACCGTCAAGATTGCGTTACGGAAATCAGGACTGATGACGTTGATGGTGGCAGATTGGTGTGAGTAGAGTGAGCGTGTGGATGCTCATTCTACATGGTTTGCCTTGTCTATTGTTGTTATCCTGTTGTTGCTGTTTATGTTTTTGTCTTTGCCTACTTTCTTTCTACTTTTGTTTTGTTGTTGTTGTTGTTTGTTGCTAAAGCTTTCTGCCTGGTGATGTCTGATGCGATGTCGTTCTGGGCGGAAAGAATGTCTAATTGGATTCACATTTTATGCACTGTTCTGTGAACACTCTTCTTCTGTTTCTTCTTCTGCTCTGTCCGTTTTATTAGACTCGAAGAGTCTTCTAGCGGCGTCATCGAATTTTCGCGATTGTACTGGGCAGAAATATCAAAATGGAAATGGTTAACGCTAGCTCCGCTAGCTCCGGTAGCTCCG